>JAPVRG010229995.1:0-11429 GCA_029783565.1 Rhagoletis cerasi | reverse complement strand
CGCTCTCCCATTCGTAATTGGCGCCCCAATTATCGCTTAGTGTCAGCGAAAACAACACGTACTTGTATTGCAGCGAACACACACACATACATCGCAGTATTTTCCCATTGTCGTTTCTCGCAGTTGTGTTTCTACCTTTTTCGCGACCATTCCTTTTTACTTATTCGTGTGTTCGCGGTATTCGCCACAGTATCGAACTTAGCTGTCAGAGTAAAAGAGAATAGAAAACTCCATAGCAAAGAAAGGCAGGAAATGAAGGAAAAAAATAAAAAACAACAATAAACTCTTGAATCCAATTAAGAATGTGTCGTGTAAACGGGGTTATTAGCCGTTCGTAATTGAGGAAGCGAAACACGAGATTCGTTTGGCGTGGAAACGTCATTTTAGTTAATGAAAAAAACACAACAGAGTTGATCAAAAATTGGGCAAGATCTATCTCAACAACAGACTGATGGTAGATTTTCGCGTTTGTCTCGCTCTAATCGCCATCTTAAGCTCCCTTAGCAATTTTCAATTTGCTTCTTTGACAAACCACTTTTTAGATCAGGGAGATTTTCAAGAAAAAGTATTAAAAATGGTACTCGCAGTTTTCCACAATTTTTTATTTTAATAATTTGAAAGGTCAAGAAAGGTTAATTTTATACGTTTTCTAGTATATGTCAAAATCTCATATATCGAACGTTATAAACCTAAAAAAACTGGTGTTTTAACTTAAAAAACATTAATTTTACAAATATCTCATGAGATATATCGTTTAGCTTACATTTCTATAAAATTTTCATAAAAAAATTTCAAAAATCTCAGTTTTTTACAAATTTCAATTCAATAATTTGGTACGAAAAAGAGTACTAAATAGGCCATCCGACTTTCTTTTCTTCCCCTTTCTCTCGTGTTTCGTTAACTTCCACAATACAACCTCGAACTAAGGGAGCCGCCTAAACGAGCTGTCACTACGTATGGGCCCTGTCTCACGATCAATATTTATTGACGTGATCCAAGTATCGCGATATTTATTGACTGTGTAGCATGCTATATTGATGGATCGTGATCCATATTGCAAAATTTCTAGAAATTTTGAAATCAGGATCGCGGATCGCAATACTGTCAATAAATATTGAACGTGTAGCATATTTCGCGATAGGTCAATACGTGTTGTATTTCAAAATAAAGTGCAGATTTAAATGTTAAAGACGAAACGTTAATTATTGGATTAATTATTTATTTGGCAGTGGTAATTTTGATTTCCTTGCATTTTTCTTATTTAAAAACGATTTGCACAGCTCAAAAGTTTGAAAATAATGACGCGATAAATATTGAAGGTGTAGCATAGCTGAGAGTGGAGCATCGTGCATCAGTATGGATCACGATACTGGATCGCGATCCGTATTGATCGTGAGACAGGGCCCTATATCCCCATTTATTATTGCATCATGGATTTGTGTGATTTTGTTTTATACAAATTAAGGCACATCAAAGACGCAGCAACATTAGAGCAAAAACAAGTTGCATGTATTTTGTTGTTGATTTTCCGAAAAGCAAAAACAATATTTGATATTGCAGAGTAAAATGCAAACGTAAATGACAATTCATGGATCACTTCGAATAAAACAAATCAAAATTGCAACCCTGCTGCTGCTTCTTACTCAATGTGCCTTCACTTGATCCAAAGTAATTAAGAAAAATAATTAAAACTTATAATTTGAATATTGTTGAATAATATTATTATTTTGTGTTTACATAGTTTATAGCTTTTTTTAATGAAAATATAGATATATCATTTTTCTCCAGTGCAAAGAATGTGCATTGAAAAATCCCGCTTTTTAAAAAATTTCAGTTTTAAGCGTGCATCTGGCAACTCGCCATTCCAGCCGATCTATTACATTCCTGCGCTGAATGGAAAGCGAAAACGACAGCTTGAACGACAGCTAACGGCGGCGCCATTTCAAATTTTTCAGTTCTTGTAGAAAGGAGGACTCTTTCTTAAATTCGTCCTTATTTTTTCGTAACTGTTGTTTTTATTCTTTAATAGCTTTGTGTTAGTTTTTAATAGTTTGCGCTAGAATAAAAGCCAATTTTGGAAATTATTTCCATCAGAACGCGATAAATTTTCATAGAAAAATCAATAATTGCATTGGTACAAATCTTAAAATTAAGTAAAGAAAAACTATTATAATGGCCGACGTTGATAATGTACGAGTGGCGGTGCGCATACGGCCGCTTGTGCCTTCGGAGCGTGAGCGTGGCTGTCAGGAGGCAGTGGAGCGCATCGGAGATTCTTCGCAAGTGGTAGTCAATCGCACAGACACATTCACCTTCAATTATGTGTTTGATGTTCATGATACACAAGAATATATATATGATGTGATTGTGACGGATCTATTAGACAAATTCTTCTCCGGTTTCAATGCCACAATACTTGCCTACGGCCAGACGGGTTCTGGCAAGACACACACGATGGGCACAGCCTTTGACGGGGAGTTGGATGAAAATGCTGGCGTTATACCACGTATAATGCGTGACATATTTGAGCGCATTAAAAAGTTAGCAGAAGAATACGACTTTGTTGTCAAATGCTCTTTTATGGAGTTGTACCAGGAGCAACTATATGACTTACTATCGGACCAACCACGCGAACATGCTGTAGTGGAGATGCGTGAAAACCGCAATGGCGTCATAATGCCTGGACTGACTGAAATGAAGGTGACATCGGCAACGGAGACAACTAATTGCCTGTTGCGCGGCTCCTCAGGGCGCGCTGTTGCGGCCACAGCTATGAATGAGCAGTCGTCACGCTCTCATGCAATTTTCACTATCACCGTTGAGGCGACCAAAAAAGATGAAATGTATGTATTTTTTAACTAAATGGAAAACGTATTTTACATGTAATTTTATATAGTGATTTGAACTCATTTATATATATACAGGAATACAGTAACAACCTCAAAGTTTCATTTAGTTGATTTGGCTGGCTCCGAACGTTCAAAGAAGACACAAGCCACTGGTGACCGCTTTAAAGAGGGTGTAAAAATAAATCAGGGTCTTTTAGCGTTGGGAAACGTTATATCAGCACTTGGTAGTAAGTACAAATGGATGTTTCGGGCCTTTATTGTATTTTTCTGAAATAATCTTAATGGTTTGAGTAGGTAGAATTTACTGCATACTAACAAATTCTTTCACCTACGTTCCTACAGAAGAATTTATTTGTGTTTTCTCAAAAGTATTAACTTACCTCTCTTTTTTTACAGCTGGTCAAGGCTCAGGTTTCGTGCGTTATCGCGATTCCAAGTTAACTCGTTTGTTGCAAGACTCTCTTGGCGGCAATTCGGTCACGCTTATGATAGCCTGCGTTAGTCCGGCCGACTATAATGTTGCCGAGACCCTAAGTACTCTACGCTATGCTGACCGCGCACGAAAAATTAAAAATAAGCCAATCGTTAACCAAGATCCTCATGCAGCTGAAATTAATCACCTGAAAAGTATCATACAAAAGTTGCGTGTCGAACTTTTAGCCGCCGGTGGGGGAACTGCTACAATGAGCAGCTCATTAAATAGCGCATTGCAAAGCATTCCAACGCCACCTGCAGGCATCATCGTATCAAATGTCAATGAAGAAGTTGTAAAAAAATATCAAGCGCTCCAAGAAAAATATCACACCCTTCAACAACAATTACAAGCCACTCTCCACGACGTAGCAGAACATGAAATGCGTGCCCACCTCACTGAGGAGGCACACGAAAAGCTAAAAATGAAACTGAATGACCTCAAGGCAATCGCAGTAGATTTGGGCAAAAACTACAAAGTGAATGCGACAACTGAAGAGCAGGAAAGTACTGCAGAACGCATCAAACAACTTAATCAGTTGGTGGATGGTCTTGACGGAGAACTAGAACGCACTCAGACGGAAATAGAAAATCATAAACGTGCTACGCTGAATGGCAGTATTGGCGGTGGAGATGATGAAGGCAGTGGTGCACTGCTGGAAGTTCACTCCCAAATGCAAGAGCAAGCCGATGCATATACCAACATACAAATGGACTTCAAAGAACAATTGAGACGCATCAATCGGGAACTCAACTTAAAAGAAGAGCTGCATCAACGTGTTGCCGGAAATTTAGTTAAATTCTGCACACTGGAAGACAATACCGAAGAAAAGTTTAAAGAATGCGAGAAAAAAATACAAGAGCTCGAGGACGAACGAAATCAGTTGCTTGATAAATTGCGTCATGTCAAGGAAAATGCTTCCGCAAAATTAGCAGAGGAACGCCGCAAGCGCCTACAAACACTGGAGCAAGATATCAGCGAAATGAAACGCAAGAACATGCAACAAGCCAAATTGCTTAAAGTCCGTGAGAAGGAGACTCAGAAGATACAGAATTTGCATACCGAAATACAGGCGATGAAAGAGTCGAAAGTGAAATTAATACGCGCTATGCGACAAGAGTCGGAAAACTTCCGTCAATGGAAAATGTCAAGAGAGAAAGAACTGATCCAGCTGCGCAACAAAGATCGCAAGCTAAAGAACGAAATGGCGCGCAAGGAAGCGTTGCACACAAAACAGCGCAATGTTTTGAAACGCAAGTGCGAAGAGGCTCTGGCCATTAACAAACGGTAAAAAACGCTGATTCCCTAAGCTCAACTTTTTATCGATATTAACAGTTTTTTTCTTTTTCTTTTTACAGCCTTAAAGATGCCCTCGATAGGCAGCGTATCGCTCAGGCGCAACGACAGAAGCCGCATTCAGCCAAAGATGGAAATACGGCTAGTAATAAGATCGATCAAGTAATTTCGTGGGTGGAACGAGAATTAGAGGTAATTGTTTCGTTCATCGATGCCGAACACACACTCGAACAGTTAATGGAAGATCGTGGCATCATTAGCGCTCGCATTGCGGAATTAGAAAAACAGCAACTGGCACCAGGGAGTGCACAAGCCAAAGAAGTGGTAACACTGCAAGAGGATCTCGAAATGCGCAATGCACAGATTACCGATTTGCAGCAAAAAGTATACACGGTCGATCTTGAGGCGCGCATGCGCTCCCTGTACGATGGCATACAGAACGTGGCCGAGGCGCGTGCTATGATGCGCCAGTTGCTAAAGTCGATTTTGGTTATGCGACGCGAACATGCCATTCGTTTGCAGGAACAAAAGATGGCCTTGGACGAGCAGACTGCGCTGCGCGAGGCAGCCGAGCAGACAAGCGCAGCAGCAACTAAACGTATGCGACTGATGGAATTGGAGCACGAGGAGGCCATTGCCGACAGGGAAAATACATATGAGGAGAAAATAGCAGTGCTTTTGAGAGAATTACATAATGCACCACAGCTGGCTGTAGGCTTGGGTGATAAACTAACACCGGAACAAGAGGAGCGCTTGAAAATTCAAGAAGAACAATTGAATAAAATGGAGACGATGCGAGAGGAATTGGATCAATACAAACATTTGGTAAATGAATTGCAAGAAGCGGTGCAAGCGAAGGTTACACGCAAAACAGAGGTTTTCAAAAAGGTGAGCAAATGGCTGCACAGGGGGTTGACGCACACAAACTAGATGAGTATCGTTGTTGTTTGCAGCTAAAAGTTAATCCAGAAACTGTAGATGAAATCTTGCTTTCGAGTGAAACCGAAATCGATACCGACGACGACCATCGTGATCCGGACTGGGGGAACACGCCGGGATTCAAAAATTCGAGAGGCTTTACCGTAAGTAACTATTTGTCTCTTTAACGCAGTAATCTTACATTTATCGCATGTGCGTTACATATAACAGCGTAAAAGCAAAAACACGAGCAAAGACAGCAGCTCCGGCAATGAAACATTCACTAACATTGACATCGAACAGAAGTTGATAAAAAAACTAAAAGAAACGAAGCGCAATGTAGTAAAGAGGAAGCAAGCGGGCTGCAAATGCCGTGTCGGAGGTTGTGTTAGCAAGCGTTGTGGATGTACTGCAGGTGGTGGTAAATGCACAGAAAAATGCTCTTGCAAAGATTGCAAAAACCGCGAACAAGGTGATGACAGTGAGAACAAAGAGAATGATGGTACTTTGATTAGCAATGGCAACGATAGCAGTCAACAGCAGATCGATGAGAAGTCGTTGGAGCGGACACCGCCCAAAGTTAATGTTTCCGGTAGCATTGATGAAAGCAAGGATTCTACTTTTGTAAAGCCCAACCCCGCGTATCTCACACCGAAAATGGCCAGGTAATTGACGATTTCTTGCTAGTTGAGTTACAAGGGTGGCTACTCTGTAATGCGATGCAAGCGATAGGAAATTACCACTGTGTATCACTTACGATTTTTTGCGCGAATGCGAAACACTCGTTCGCATCGCATTACTAAGTAGCTCTACTGTATATATAGGGGCTTATATTCAATACCCTCTTATCTGAGATTTTCACAAAAAACTAATTTGTGATGTTAGAACCAATCAGGGACTTAACTGTCATCACTGATGTTGATTCTAACTTTGAAATTCAATAGTAAATTCTACCCACAAACTATTCATAAGGTTAGCATTTGCTTGAACGTAAACTAGTCCCTCAGTTTTAGAGATATCCCACCAAAAATTTGGTTGGCGGGCTTCCCCCAACTGATGTTCTGATATCGGATTTTGCGTTATAACTTGTACTTTTAACCAGAAGAACATGAAATTCGCTTTTTTTTAATCATCAAGAAGTATTGTCCGTACATATTACTGAGTTTGTGTCTGAACTGAGTTTACTGAGTTTGTGTCCTGAATTACTTTTTTTAATTGATTCGGATTTTGATTCCTATTTTTTATTTCCAAAGATTAGACAATTGTTCAATTCCACATATTCACGTACATTTATAAAAAGTTCAGTCGACACTATAAGATATAAACTTATTTTAATTATTCTATCTCTCTAAAGAACTTATCTTTTCTTTTTTGTTTTCGAATTTTGTCTGTACTTTCAGATTATCCACGATATCCTTCGATTTGCCTTCTTCCAAGAAGAAATTCTTCGAGTGAAGACTTCTCATACCACAATATGACTAGACTTGTTGCAAATCATCCACAATTTAGATTGAGGGAGATTCGCATTTTTTTCATTTAATATTTTAATTAAGATTTTTTTTATAGCTCTTAACCACTTCACATTTCATATGCATGCATTTATTGCATCGTTAAGATACATACATATATATTTTAAGTGATTATATGTATATTTCAAGTTATTTAAGTCCCAATGCAACTGATGCTCTCCTCCAGTCACCAAAAATGTGAATGCTCTCGCTATAGTAAACAACAACAATAATTACATTAAGCTGTAACCCTCTTTAAACAAAAACAATTATATAACAAAAATATTATTTTCCTTATATGTGTGCATATGTACAATTTATTTTGGTCAACTATAGAAAAAAAAATTTAAATAAGTACGTTTTTAATACTAAGCTAGTGACTTATTAGTACATACTTTTACCTACGTTCACGTTTGCTTGTACTTTTCATCCCATTTACCGTAAACTTTCACAGTTTTTGATCATTCTCATTTATACACTGATAGCATTTATGTATTGTTATTGTATTTATATACGTATATATTTTAATCATATCAAACAAATTGCTTACGAAAAAGCCTCTTATGATTTACGTAATAAAACAGATTTGTAAGTTGCATATTCTAAAAATATTTTTTTATTCATAATTTCAACAATTCAAACAAGCGGACAAGGATATGGTTGGCCACCGCGGCAGCAATACTCTCTTCCAGCTGCTAAATTTGTATTGAACCACTGATTTCGACAGTTCTTGATGAAGAGGTAGGCGCGCTCTTTACGGCAGTCACGATTCAGGGTTGCGCATAATATATTAGCTGAATTGGGCAAATGCTGCACTATCTGGTGGAAAAGTAGGTACGTCTCATAAAGGTAACATGAAATTTGGTGCATACTTACAGTTTCTAGGCACTTGGTTTGACATTGTTTCTGACCTACGGCATTACAGGAAAAGGTGCGGTCCAACTCGTTGGTTATCACTGGTGCACCCTCTGGTTGTTCTTTTGAGCCCCGCTTCATTTGCGATGTAAGGAAAACGCCACAGGTACATGGCACGGGACGGGCACTTTCCGTTGTTGTTGAGGTAGTTCTTTTGCTGGATTTTGTTGGTGAGCTGCGTGTACCTGATAAACGTGGCGCAATGAGTAACTCTGGTGTTGGCATTGGGAAGAGTTCTTCAATTTCGTCATTTGCCTCTACATGACTGACTACATGCGTGCTGCTGTGTGCCTCAGCATCATCGGCGAAATCGCACAGACCTTGCTGCTCGCACAATTGCTGCTGTGTTTCCAGTGTGTTATTCGTAAGCGGTTCTACATGAGGTAGTAAATCTGCATCTGCCGTTGATGAACCCATTCTGTTTATCTCCATGTAAGGCAAATCTGCATCAGAATCGTCTTCCAGTCGTCTATCCATAAAAGCCGGTTCTATATCGTGTACTTTGATTCTCGCTTCTGCGCCAATACTGTCAATGTTACTGTCTGAAATTGTCTCGTGCTCTTGCAAATCAAACCCCATTGGTATTGGTGTTGTTGCTTCTTCCAGGGTAGGTTCTGTGGGCGCTGGGACCTGCGCCATCGTGGGCATGGTGGTGCTAGTGCTTGTCGTAGTGCTGGTAGTAGTGCTTGTGCTGGTACTCATTCCTGCAGCAGCAAATATGGGCACTTTCCTGCCAAAGTCCGGCTTTAACTTGTATCGCTTCTCTTTGAACAGATTTGCTTTGCTAAAGATAGGTTTGTTGTATGCAATTTTCAAAGAGCCTGCTTCCACATCCTGACTTAAACTTAAAATCACTAATGTTAGCGCTAATAAACTTAGTGTTTTCACACCGAGGCCCCTAAAATATACTGCAATTGTTAGAAAAAAAAGATTTAGTATAAGAATTTCATTTGTAATAAAAGTACTATTTTTACCCATGACGCTGTTTTTCGCTGTATGCAGCCTACTGCTCCCAGTGTTCCGAAATTGTGCTCATCCCATGGTGTACTCCGCTGTTTAAATATCTCGGAAATCTTTGTTTTGGTTTGCAATAGCAGTTTTTTGTGTTCGGTTGTACTAAGCATATTTTTCCAGTAGTTTACAATTTTCTGTCGAGTTTAGCAAGGTTGTCTTGCGCGTTTTCTGCTGAATATTTGGTCGGTGACTTTGGCCAAGAAGTTCAAGTGCAGCAGTTGTTCTGAAACTGGGTCAAGTTTGAGCGAAATTAAATTCTTTCTTTTGTTACTATTATTCGAAATGTTTTAAAGAGTGGTTTAAAGCGGATTATAAATTCGAAGTAAAGAAGTTAATATACCATCATTGGCAATGGTATCGTTTCAAGGATATTAAAACCAAGTTTTCAAAGTCACTTAGAAAAAAATGTGTTTGTAGTTATGTATGTCGTTACTAGAGTGGGAAGAGTGGTTATACCTATCTTTGTTCTTATTGAGAATGATAAAAGCCGTGTGTATTACATACATGCACATAGAAATCATCATCAATATAAAAAGCTCCAATCGGAAAGTTTAAAACTGTATCGAACCAGAAGACTCAATACAGGAACTGGTCCTTCCATTCTATTCATTGGCGCCTTTTGACTTTGTTTTCCAGCCATGAGTACCATGTCGAGAGGATCTAACCGCAAGACAATGTCCACGTCGTTATATATAAAGCTCATACAGCTTGTTATTCCATTGTCTTCGGCCCCAAAGCTCCCAAAGTCTTCTCGCATTAGTTCCTCATCGTCTCTCTATATAGTCGTAAGTTTTTACAGCAGTATTAGTTTTGCGGGTATACCAAATTTAGACAGCTGCCAAAATGGTTTATAAAGTCAATTAAAAAGTGGTGTGTGTTTATTTGGTTATCAAAAATCATTTTCAGGATTGTACGAACTAAGAAAATTTGGACGATGGGAGGATTTGCCAGGCCTGAAGCCGTACTGATAAGGTTGAATCAGTTATTTAATGAAGGGATTAAGTCGTTCGCTTAGGATCGTTAATAGGACCTTGTGTGCAATGTTGAGAAGGCTTATCCCCCGGGATCAAAGTGACCAGAGATTACTATCATCAAGCATATTTTAATCATTGCCGCACATTGTCTTGGGAGGAAGCTTAGCTGTGTCCCTATACATTGCTCTGACTTCTTCGTCAAAAGCACACTCCAAAGCGCGAAATCGTGTGAAAAAAAATTGAAGTTGATTTGATCGTGTCGATCAGCCTCAATTCTCATACATGAAAACACTCCACTTGTATCTCTACTGTAAACTCATCTGGCAGCACCACTCACAGCTGTATGACAGTTCCTCCTCTAATCAGTCAGCTGATTGCAGGCCACTAAAGCAAAAAAAAAAAATAATTCGCAATTCCAGTTTGCCGGTTCAACTTGTAGAATTTATAACAATTACTAATTGTAAGCTGGGAAATCCTTATCAGATCATAAAACTGATAACACTGGATTCTATAAGGTGATAAGCGCCATATGACAACAAAAACTCAAATATGTACATACGTATAAGCTTTACGTTTTTCCATCATTAGCACAAAAGAGGAAGAGGAGTCAGCTGAAATGGAAACAATAAGAGTCAGTGGCTACAAAGCATTCCGTGAGACTGTGGAGAAGTTGGCACATGAAAGAAGCAGCCAGATAAATGTGTATTTTACTGGTGAGAAAGACGCAGCTGGAAAAAGTTGGTGCCCAGATTGCAATGACGGTGAGTTGCATGTCTGAAAATTGTACATCCTTTTACCTTTATGTTAACTAAATAATCTTCAATATTTTACAGCCGAACCCTTTGTGTTGTCTGCATTGAAGGAACATGCTGATAAGAACTCAGTGTTTGTTGTTGTCGATGTTGGGCCACGCGCATTGTAAGTTGGTTGAAAAAAGTCGCACACTTCTGTATTTCAACCTGTAACCATTAAATATTTTTTATCTCATTATAGTTGGAAAGATATGAAAAATCCTTTCCGCAGCGATTCGGTTTCCCCGATCTCCGTTATACCCACATTGCTGCGCTGGAAGTCGCCTGCGCGCTTGGATGGTGAACAATGTGCTAAACCGTCGCTGCTGGAAATGTTCTTCACTGAGGATGTTGATTAAACAGACATTACTCTCGGCAAAATTTAAATATATTTTTTTACTGGTAAATAAAAATGAAAACCGAAAAAACGTTATAAAAACTTTATACCTATCACTTAAAGTAATTGTGGTCTACAAAGTACATTTTGTAAATTAGGCACAATAAATAATATGTTTTTGAAACTGCATTAAGCACCTTATAGAGCGAAACTGAAAATCAAACGGCATTCACAGGAAGTCGGTCCTAAGTTACAGGGACTCCAGACCTGTGAATGCCGTTTTAGGAACTAAACCATCGGATGTGGACGAGACTGAGCTTCGTCTGCCTCGGAGACACGCTCTACGTTGGCACAA
>JAPVRG010229994.1:667-11579 GCA_029783565.1 Rhagoletis cerasi | reverse complement strand
TTTTAAAGAAAAAGGATCCGAAGTTGTGAAATAAGGAAATGCCGTGCCGCGTTGGCATTATGGCTTTATGTCTCAATAAAGGTGGCAGACAACACCATTTAGTGATACATACAATTTATTTGTTAATGTCGAAGATGCCTGGAGTGAAGGCAACTCAAATACCTGGGGCTACGCTTCGTTCCAGTCTGGCAGGGGTGTCGCAGGTGGGCTCTTGGACCACCTTAATTTCATTTGCGATAGCAAGTGGTTCAGCAGGTAGTGACTTGATGATTCTTTATTTTATTTTAGTAAAAGGAAGAGGAAGGCGCTCACACACAGAGGACACTCACAATGGACAGCTATGTATCCGCGTGGAAGTATGGAAAATTTCATGCACGACCTTCTAACCTAACCTAACCTAACAAGTTAAATGTCTCGGGACTTTTCGTTTTTTTCTACTACCGTTTGGATTTCTCAGGATATTCCGAGTTTCTCCGTGTTTTACTTTTATGAACTTTTTTGGAACTTTTACGCAACCATTTGAGTTTTCGGGGTTTCGGGATTTTTATGAATTTTTCGGAAAATTTAAGTTCCGAAAGTACAGTTATGAGCGCTTAAAAAAATCAAAAATTATCTACATATCATATACATATGCATGTACATATGTATGTATAGTTAAGCCTGTCCATTAGAGCGTCTCGCCTTACAGGCGAAATAAAAAAAGCTCGCCGTAGACCCCCTCATTTGGAGTATTTTTAAAAAGCATTTAAAAATATTATAAAAAATTTTTTTTCGACAACCCTAGTAGTCGCCCAATTACATTTTTCTTCATATCTTTGGCATTTATAGTCGGATTTTAAAGTGTGATACACCAATGTTTTTGTCTCGAGGAGGGGGGCTTTCGGAGGTTAACGGAGGTTCATTGACCTCATTTGCTCCATTGTGGTACTTATCCACCAGATCTCAGTTGCTACCACCCTAACGTACCGCACTAATGACAGTAAATTAAACACTGTCAAAAATCATTAATCTCTTGCGAAAAAGTATTTCGATTAGTTCAGTAGGAAAACCATACGGAAAACCCAACTTTTTTTATTTTTGTTTATTTTAGATTTTTTTTTATGTAGCACCTGAGGTCAATGAACTTCCATAGGAAACCCCCCTCATCGAGACAAAAACATTCGTGTATCACACTTTAAAATCCGAATATAAATGCCGAACATACGAAGAACTATGAAATTGGGCGACTACTAGGGTTGTCCAAAAAAAAATTTCACTTCATATGAGGGGGTGTACGGCGAACTTTTTTTTCGATACGGTCTACTGTCCATAATTAAAAAAAGAACCCCTTGCTTATTTTTTATCCCGATGTTTTAAAACCTATGCTCGTAGCCATTATATTTATAGTTTCTACGCGTAGTTGAGCTCTACTGCATATTTTTCTCTTTTTCACTGTTTTTGTTTTTATTAAGAAGACATCGAATTGTATAAAAAAATTCATAACAATAGAATTTTGTAAGAAAAAATCAAACCTGTCTCTTTTTTTTACATATTTTTTTATACCTACGATATTTACATAGATAAGTATGCAGTAAAGATACGCATGAAAAAATGAACGAAGTTTGGAGCTTACCTAACCACTGATGCATGTATAAAAAGCTTGTAATCCCTTAAATATGTATTTTTATGCGTGTAGCTTAATGCTAGTTTTTTCTCTTCTTTTTCTCTCATCTCTCTCTCTCTCTCTCTCGGCCACATCACTTAATGCTGATCATCGTAATCAGCTCTTTGCTGTGCTTGTCGACGCTTCATTGCTTCAGCATCTTCGAGCAGCACTTCTTCTAAGACATTCTTATCTTCCACAACCGTTGATTCTTCATGAGACCAAAAGCTATTAGACGTCAAGCTAGAGTTCGCTCCAGGATAGGAGTCCTCCATGAGTGTACTCGATGCACAACTTGTTACGCTGCCAGACATTTGTGAATTTCCAGCGCTTGTCTGATAGGTGGCAGTTGTGCCCGCCGAACTGGTATTCGTTTGTTCAATGCAAAGTGACTCGGTCGATACGTCCTTGGGTAGTTGTTCACTAGGGAACTCCAATGTTACATTGCCACTGACGCTTGTTGTTGTGGTTACGGTTTGCGTAACGGTATGCTCATGTCCCTCTGCATCTCTGGTGGTCGTAGTGGTTGTTGTAGTTGTTGTCAGACCTTCGCCCAGTGTAGTTTCTCCAGCTGTTGGAAATCTTGCCAATAAATCAAACTGCTCATTTTCCATGGAATCGATGCTCTCTTCGCGTGTAGGTTGTTTACGATCAGTTTCCAGTGAGTCTATATCCGAACGTGTGGTGGCATCTTTTGATATCTCAAAACTACCAATACTGCTCGACCGCATATCGAGGCTTTTGTTAATCTCTAAACTATCTGCGCTACCCTTCTCCGAATCCTGCTTATCGAGCTTTGTTTTTACGTCCAATGGCTCAGTTGACACCTCTGTAATTTTAACCAACGAACCTCTGCCTTCGCATTCTTCGAGCTTTTGCTTGAGCAGCGCTTCGATGTTTTGCTGCTGTGCCGGCAACACTTCAGTGCGCGTTACAGTGCGTGTCACTTTGCTTACAACAACAGCGCTTGCGCCATTTTCCCGATCGCTCTCATTCGACTTGTTCGAGTCGTCGGAACGCGAGAGCAGTGCGGCTTCTTCTTTTGCCTTGATTTCAATCAAATGCGCTTCTATGCAGGCATTCTCCAAGCCTTCGAATTCTTTGAGACTTGAAATGGATATATCATCGCCTTGTGCTGTGCCACTGCCACTGTGGCGCACCATATAGCGGCGTGTGAAACTTCCGTTGCTGGAGTCCGTTGAACCCTGGTGCGTTTTGTTGCGGTTTTCCAATGAAATAGCCTGCTCGAGAGACTCGAATTCTTGTAAGCTACTCATCGACACATCGTCGTGTTCGCCACGTGCATAGTATCGTCGTGCAGCCATGGCGTCGTACTCCGGTGTGCTTGAAAAAGAGTCCTTGAAACTGCTGATGCGGCTACTTCCCACTTCAAATTCGCCATCCTCTTCTTTGATGTCCTCCAAAACACCGCCAGTGATATCGTAGGGATAGCGCAATTGTGTATCTGTGAGTTGCATTTCGACCCACCGTTTATTTGAAGTAGCCATGTCGCCCGAGTCGCTCTCCTCCTGTGGGTCGCTGCTGCTACCCGCAGTCGGCGGACTCTCCTCGAACTCGAAATTGAGATCATCACGGAATATTTGTGAGCCTAATTTGGGATCGGCTGGCGCTGATTTTATGATAATTTTCTCGACGTCCTCGTCATGCTTGGATTCGTATTTTGTGGGCTGAATTTTAATGCTTTTCGCGCCTAAATCCACTTCGTTGGCTTCTTTAGCTACCTCTTCGATAATTACAAAATCATCGGAAATGTCAGGTTGGTCAACCATTTCAAACGAATCTGGAGAGTCGGGTGCTTTATCATCATCATAATCACTATCGCCAACTTGTGGGCGTTGCAAATCTGCCAATTTCTGCTTATATTGTTCCTGTACTAGTTTTTGAAATGTTTCCTCATTCTTGTCCATACGTTTTTGTTCATGCAGCGGTACATCGGCGGCTTTGTGTAGCTCCTCTTGAGTTTTTACTTTATATAAGGACTTCTCCTCAAAACCTTCAGCTGTTTCCTCGAGGCTTGGCGATTTTTGAAAGTCTTCAGTTACTGTTATGTCTGGTATTACTGAATAATCTTGCATATTTTGCGATGGTCGGCGTTCTTCTTCAATGGCTTCGGCTTCCATCTCTTCGGTGGCGCTGTCCTCGACGATCACTTCGGCGACAAGTTGTGACGGTGTGAAGGGACGCTTTTCGAGCTCGAAGCTATGGTCCATTTCGGCAGCTGCCTGTTTCTTCTTTTTGTTGTGTTTGCGTTCGTTTGGCGACCTAAACTGTCTGGTATATTCGGATTCGTATGGATCTGTGTCGGACTCACTTTCGGATTCTTTATTTTCGCCCAAAACCGGTAGCTCTTTATCGGTTATAGATTTCAAAACATCACCAGTGATTGAGGTGCTTTCACTGCGCTTGTGTCCACGCTTGCGTGCCTCGCCGGGTGGTGTTGTGGCTGTTGAATCTTGTGGGGAATGTTCTTTGCTTTCCATTTCCATGCTAAATGTTTCCTCATGCTCGTAAAAAGAGGATGGCTGTTCATCGTGTGGGAAGCCGAAAGCTTCAATGCCAGTGAGGGAAGAAGAGCCGGCCGAGCCAATCATATCCTCGAAGTTCTCTACCACAGTCTCTATATTCGATGTACTCGACATGCTGACCGAAAGTATGCTACCTTCATCTAAGCTTGATGCTAGTTTGGAGTCATCAATGGAACGTCTTATATCGCCGTGATAAAGTAAAATATCTTCCAGCCGTTCCGGTTCCCTTACATCGTCAAGTTTTCCTTCATCTACGGGATAAGCCAAACCCCATGTTTTCTCAACTTCCTTAGGCTTAGGAAACTCTTCGACCGTAACTGTTCCGAATTGCTTCTCCTCGGGCTTAGGATCCTCCGGCTTGGGTTTAAATATCATTTCCTGTGAACGTTTCATCAATGACCTTTGCATTTGCTGTTCAGTTTTGGCGTAATCTTGTATTTCTAGACTGTCATCGCTGTCCTCATCATCTGCGCGCAAGTCACGTATATGTGCCAATTCCTCAGCTTCTAAGGCATCAGGTTCTGTGGAGGATGCCACCAAGGTTTCCGATAATTCCGAAACATCAATACTACCCAAATTTGCAGATGTTTCCGATTGCGAATCTAAACTTTTCATGCTTTCGTGCGAGCTTATGGTCTTGCCACTGCTGCTTTCGAGTGTGCTAACGGCACTAGCAAATTCAGTAATTTCACGCGTTACTGAAGACACGTCCAATGCAGTTTGATATTCTGAGGAATTCGCCTGCGTCAGCAAATTATCCACATCTGAAGACAGTGGACGACTGTCATTCTTATCCAAACTCTTATAATAGCTTTCACTTGAGCTGGACTGATCAATTTCGGGCACTGACCATCTATTCGTGGAATCAGCTGAGTTGCTCTCTGACTTGATGCGATGCGTTACCTGCTCGAATGGTTTCATTGTTTGTTCGGAGCTTATTTCCGAAAAAACCGTTGTGCTGCCTAAAGTTGTATCTTCAATTGGTGATTTGCTCACTGGTCCTCCCTCTACAGTGACTACGCTAGCTTTGGCCATTTTTTCCTGAAAGTACTCCTCCATTGAACTAAAGTCTTCGACAGTTTCTGTTGATACAAAACCAAGGGAGGCATGTTCTTCCTTAGCTGCATACTCTTCCATTGAACTGTAATCATCTGCAGTGCCTGTTGATATGAAGCCCAACGAGCCGTGTTCATCTTTTCCGTCTTGTTTTATCACTTCGAAAATATCTCGCCCATAGTGTGCCATAACAGCTTCCTTGTTCAAAGTCTCCTTTGTTGTGCCCTCAAAAAGTACCTCAGTTGTTTCTTGTGCTGACTCGAATGCCGACAACGCAGTTGTATCCTTCAAAGTATCTGGTATACCTATAAAAGAAGAAATATCTGCAACTTCCGCGAACTCAGGTTCCTCCTGATGGGCCTCCTTTGTCGTGGTTTCTGCTTCCGACATAGTTTTCTCCTTTTTCTCTGCGCTGCTGAATGCGTGCGATATTGAACGAAATTCGAATTCTGATGGCGATTCCTTAATTGATTTACCATCCTTAACTATGAATTTCAGTTCGTTCTTTGCAGCGTTCAACGATTCTTGAGCTTCTTCCAGCGTTCTGGCAATCATTTCTTCATCTATCAAAGCTTTCGGTAATTCACTCGACTGTTGTGGTGAGTGCACCACCTTAGGTTTGCCGCCCAAAGGAATTTCTTTCTCCGCTGTCTCCCATTCACTTTTTTCCAATTGCAAGTCGAATTTCTCCGATTTCGAGGTGAACCCATCACCAACAGTCTCCGCTGCTTTCCTCAAAACGTTTTCCAATTCTTCAGCTGAAGGCTGTGAAATTTCCGCAGTTACCGTAAAAGTAGTAGATACTTTGTCTCCATCAACTGGCTTTTCCTTGAGTGGTTCTTGTTCCAACAGATCATTTCTGGTTTCAGAACCTTGTCGCACTATTTTGCTTTCAGCTTCATCTGTTTCGCGCTTCATTGTCACATATTCCTTAAATATATCATTACTTTCATCCGAATCGACGGAAACCTCCTTCATTAAGGCTATATCCTTTGCCTCGATATTAGGCTCGGCGACATTTTCTGCTGCTGCTGTTGTGGTTTCAGGCGCATCTAAATCGCCATCTGGTTTTGTAGGCGTCGTTTTGACAATAATATTTCGGCTCGATTCGCCGATATAGAAACTAGTTTTTCCACGACCATCGGTAAGTTCGGACTTTTCTGTGTCGGCATCGTCTACTGAAATCTCGCTTGTGGGTTCTAGAGACTCTGTGTGATCTTCAGAAGCTGTTGTAGTCGTTGTGATAGTTGTAGTCGTAGGATAATCGGGTGCATGTGATGACTTGATGGAAATTTCTGTGGACGGTTCATCGGTTTTGGAGAGATCTTCTGTCATGTCCAAACTACGTAAGCTGATGCTATCTGAGTGTTCGCTCGCCAAAGCAGCTAAGTTTTTGAAAGAGTCTGTCGGCTTCATTTGCAAGCGTGGCTTTGGCACCGGAGCAGTTGATGATAAATCAGGCAAGATTTCAGCAGAATCTGTCTGGAGGTTGGGTGCATCATCACTCTTGAAGTACTGTACGATATCGTCGGAAACAATATGTCTAACTGGTGAAGCTGTTTTAGCGCCAGCGCCGCGAGGCCTGGGTGTTGGGACATCTGCATCGGAACCAGTCGGGGCAGTTGTCGTAGCGCCAGCGCCAGTGGGTACTGGGGTAGTTTCAGATGATTTAGCGAACTCAAAGCCTGTCTCTACAAAAATTAAAACAAGTGTAAAAGTAAAGACATTTTTTAAATTATCAAAGAAGAAAAAACTGAATTTTAACTGAAAAAGAGGAGGATATAAACTAAAGAGATAGAGATGAGTGGTTATTTTGTAGGTATATAAAACAAGTAAACAGGTAAAGAATATATCTAATATTAATTCTTATAAATTAGTTTACTACTTTTGTTTGCAAATCAAATGTTAAAATGAAGTATATGTGGGCATGCGAAATTTGTTGTCGAAACTAAAAATTGAAAAAAGGCATTTCTAATAAAAACGTAATTGTTAACATTATGCAATTAGAGCTCAACTTTAACAAAACCTATGTACAAATATGTTGATTAGTTGTACATATTTTGGAAATATTTATGCATTAATTTAAAAAAATATACATATATCAATTTGCGCAAGCATACTTAAAGACATACAAATCTATGCGGTATGCTTGTGACTCCTTAATGTCCTCGCTTTTTACTTGCAAACTATGTAAGCTGTTTTAAAAATATACTACTTTTTCTTCATAATTATTCTTAAAAAATATTTATATACATATATTTCTTAATACCTGTTGCAATATCTTGCACATCATTATCGGGTGTATTTTGACCGATATCGCCCAAAGTGTTTGTTGTCGGCGACACACTATCGTCCCAACTCATTTTCGAAAATTCGCTTTGTAAATTACTTAACTCATCATAGTGCACCATTGTGTCGAAATTAGCATCGAATGCTGACGCTTGTTCATCAATGTCGCCAGCATGCGTTGTGAGCTTTTCGAATTTGTGATCAATTCGCCGCGATTTTGTAACAGTGGGATCTTCTGTAATATTTTTAGAATCACTAGTACCTACATGCAAACAAATGCATATGTTTAATTCTTTATTATCGGGCAAGTTATACTATAACTTTCAAATAGTAGTGGGGTTATAAGATACATAATTTTTACGGTTTGGTCGATGATCGAAGCAAAGCGAAGCAAATTGGTTGTGAAATTTGACAATGGGTCGGCGAAGACAAGAAGTTGTTAAAAGCCAATTTATACATTCTAAGATGATTAAGTTGGCTGTGACTACTGCGCATAAATACCAGCTTTTGGATACTAAAAACGCTTGGAAGTATTCCGCAGTGTATTTTAAGTGAAATTTAAAGTCGAATGGGTGTAGATAGGAAGAATATCAACTGAATTTAAAAAGAAGAAGAAACAAAGTGCCAAAATGGTCCTGAGGACATCTTATTCCCGACGTGGTCTATATTTCGGATGATTTCCATAACATTCTACATACCTAGGCTTCCATTTTTACGTCTGCCTAAAGCAAAGCATACTCACTGAAAATGTGTGAGCCATAGTTTATTGAGACGAGTGTAAAATCAACAGTACCCCGTTAAATATCCGGCCAGAGCTCGGAGGTTTTATTTCCTCAAGTTAATAAATTTATGTGATGCCTCCTACGATACGGTGGTGTACATATGGGTTTGCCTTTAGCATGAAGACTCTATCCACTGCCTACTGAAATTTTTTCATGTATTTTGGAACGAATTCCTGTCATCCCTTGTCAAATTTTTTTGGAGATAAACCGATTTTGCGTTGCTCACAGATTAAAGATCAATCTCTTCTTCTTATTTGACACTACAACTGTTTGTCGGCTTGAGCCGCGAAGTGGCACCAGTACCAATTGACTTGGTATGAACACTCTCTACTGGGGACTAGGATGTTCGATTATTTGCCTTTTTCGAAAACTGGTTTTCGAGTAATTCGAAAAATGGCAATTTAAAATAACCGATTTTTTTTTTCAAATTAAGAAAAACCCGGATAAACCGGTTTAGTTTAGAAATCCGTAAGGCCAAATAAGTCCGAAGTAATTTAGGATGAAAGTAAAACAGAAAAAAATAAGTGAAAAATGCAGGGACCAAAAATAACTGTTATATCGAATTTACAAATTGAAAACGTTGCCCGAATTCTGAAATTTAACGAAAACGTTGTTTCATAACAGTTATTAGAAGAGAAATATTTCCCAACGTTTATTTTTTACGTTGTCTGATAAATGTTGTATTATAAAGATATTGATGAAGATGGAGATGGAGAAGAACATAAAGATGATGAAATTAAAAGTGAGACAGTGAAATAACTGTTATCAGGCAACGTAAAAATAAACGTTGGGCGATAACTGTTATCAACCAACGTAAAAAATAAACGTTGGGAAATAACCCCTATCGGCAACGGAAAAAATATTTCTCATCTTATAACTGTTATAGAACAACGTTTTTCCGATAAAACTTATAACTGTTATGTCCCTGGAAAAATGCACACTTAATGGGCTTGACCGATCTTCGTAAGATTAGATCGCTAAAACAAGAGTCCTTGATCGGGGAAAACCGACTGTCTTGGAGATGACAATACGACATCTGCTGAACCAGACCGACTATACAAACATAGTCTATTATAGACAGGCCTTGAAGGGCATGCATAGAGAATCAGCCAACACCCTCATACACTTTGGCCCCTTGAATTCCATCATGGGAGGCCAACCATCGCAGACGAAGAGCTTGAGTTGCTTCATGAAGCCCGCGACAATTTAACACAACTACATTCTGGATATTGTAGCCGGTTAAAATGTTCTATAGTATTTGAATAATATGCCCGAACACACTAACCAGCGCTTCACATGCTCACTCACATCAGCTCATTTAACTCCCCTCTCCTCACGGCCCAAACCCGTCGGAACTGACCGATTACTGAGCCTGCCATTAGATGAGAATTAAGAAAACATTCAATCGATTCACTGATTAAAACAGAGTTTAGTAAGCTCCTATAAGAAAAACAACATTGAAAGATTTTCGTTGAGCTTTCCTTTTATTTTTGAAGAAATTTTTCAGTATTTAGATATAAAATTAAAAAACATTTTCTGGTTTTTTTTTTCAATAAAATAAATATTTAGAATTTTTGATTTTGGTAATAAATAACCTAGGTGAAAATCCGATTTATTCGATTGTAAAACCCTGGTTTTGGTATCCGGAAAATCAACATTTCAAAAAAACCGCCTAAAAATTGTCAAAAAACCCGGTTGAAACCGGTTAGGAAAAACCGAGTCAATGACCCTACTGGGGATCCTTTTTATTTCCAGTTATTTGTGTGCTCCTTATTTTACTTTGTTAAGCTTACAATTGTGTTCCCCAAACCCGAGATATTCAGAAGGGAGCAATAAGTAACTATTTACCAATTTTGATATTATCTACCCGTTTTGATACTTGGTCCGTTCATGTTTTCTGCAGTCAAAAATTATCCAGCAACTTGCCAGTAGCTTTATATGCTCTCAAAGAGAAAATTACCCAAACTTTTGCAAACTTTATGGGCAGCTGATTAATTTTTTATTTTTCGAAGCAAATTCCCAACAAAAACAGTGTTTCCAGTCTTATTATATTTATATTAAAGTATACTTATTTTGTCAGTTTCAACTATTAAAGTCCGACAAACAATTCCTTTATTCATGTGAATCGCACCCAGCAACATGACATCAACTGTTTTTCTCACTGGCAAGTTGTTGCAAGTTAAAAGTAATGTACCAGAAATATTCTGATGAAAGCCCGAAAAAGTTTTACAAACGCTAGCAAAGCCCACAAGGAAAGTGCTGCTGCAGTTCAGTCGGATTTGAAAGGAATAGTAATTAATAAGATGGTAGAGCTTGACCAAACCATTGATTCGCCTTCTAATGTCCATAATTAATGCGATTCCACCAGGCGATTCAAAAAAAAAAAACTTACAGAATTAAGAAACTGGAATGGCCGGTCACGACACTTGTTGACTTGTTTTTCGTGACTCGGTAAGAAATTTCGATTAATCCCTCTTAAAGGTCGGTCCTTGCCCAGCCATTTGTTTCGATGTGTGCAGAAGACTGAAAAGATGTGCATATTACTTTTGTTCACTTTTTACAATTAAAAAGTCGTTGTACTCATTTGTCATCTATGT
>JAPVRG010229990.1:0-11226 GCA_029783565.1 Rhagoletis cerasi | reverse complement strand
CCCCATCAGTATGCGGATTCGTGCCACATAACAGTCATACAGATTCTTTCAAACCTCCTAAATCGCTTATACATATAATTCTACTCTTTGGAATTTAACTTTTCTCAACACCCACATTCATACTACTTCGACCCACATCTCATTCAATGTCGCTTCAGTGCCTTGCGCTGACGTTGATAGAACTCTTCCATTGCGCGATACTCTGGTTCATAAACGTCCGGTATCTCGTTATTCAAAGATTCATAGTAGATCATCTGAACTGAACAAGTGCCTCTTAACTGCTCCTCATAGCGGCGCAGCTGTTGGAAAAATCCTGTGTTCGGCCGTATCTGTGGGCGAATGGCCTTGACGTGGTGGTAAGCGGCACGAAGCGTCATACCGCCATATTTCATCAAATATGCTAAGCACAGTGTAGCCGATCGGCTCACACCCGCCACGCAGTGCACCAGCGATTTGCCGCCCAGCTGACGCACTTCCTCAATCATATCGGCCACCTCGTCAAAGTGCACCGAAAGGTCAGAGTTGGGCCGATCGTAGATACTGATGCGCAAGTAGAGGGGCTTGGTGACGCTGGAAAGCGGAGTGTCGGGCAGCTCTGGCGCTACGTTGATGATAAAACGCACCTGCAGTTGATCGAGCACCATTGGCATCACAACGCCTGCACCGCACAAATAAAGACTGGGCAGCAATTGTGATATGCCTGGAAACGGGGTGTGTGAGCACAGGGAAGTGTGCAACGTGCTGAAAGAAGAGAGAAAAAAGAGAACAATCAATCCAAGGGTGCCTCGCGGAAATGTTAAGTAAAAACTGTATATACTAATTTTAATAGTTTAATGATAATTCATTTAGTTCAGTGTAATTAGTTACATACATACACGCATACAAGCAAGGTATTCTTAGACAAAAATCTGCACAATAGCTTGTTTAGATGATTTGATGAATACATTCACTTTGTATCTATTTCCATACAATATATAATTCGTAAATATTTTCTTAAATAAATTTTTTTCAATAAAATGCGTACTCGTACTATTTGGATGAAATAACTTTAGTGGTTTGTAAACAAAACATCTCCGTGTATTTTTTTATCCTCGTTCACAGCATTATAGAATTTGTTGACAGCAATTCAAATCGCTGTCATGGCGCCAAAAAGTTACATATACAAAAAATATTTAAAGTATGTCCACGAACTCATAGATTAACATATCGTCGGTGATACTGCCAAACCTTGTATGTAAATTATTACCTTTGGGGCTTAGATAGTCTGTTACCTGTATCGGATAATCGATATAATATCAATAACTAATGACAAAACTGTCTACCTTTGGTTGATGAAGTTAAACGATTAACTGAAGCATTCAGATGGAGGTAAAAGTCATTTGAGCACTACCGGTAATAATTGACATAGAACGTTTTGCAGTATCACCGACGATATGTGAATGCTATATTTATTAAAAACGGTGTATAATAATAATAATAATAATAATAATAATAATAATAATAATAATAGATTGGCGCTTACACATATATTAGAGTTTGGCCGAGCTTCTCCTCCGATTTGTGGCGTGCGCCTTGATGTTGTCACACAAAGGGGAGGGACCTACAGTTTTACGCCGAGTCCGAACGGCGATTGTATTTTTGTGAGAAGCTTTTTCATGGCAGAAGTACCCTCGGAGGTTTGCCATTGCCTGCCGAGGGGTGACCGCTGTTAAGAAAAAACCTTTTTTCTTAATTTTTTTTGCGATGTTGCTTTGGCCAGGGCTTGAACCCAGGCCTGCGAAGTGGAAGCGCGCACTACTTACCACTACACCACAGCGGCCACAACGGTGTATAATGCACATAAATATATATATATGTGCACACATACATATGTACATTTGTATTTGGGAAGAGGGGATACTACCAAAGATTATAAGCCAATGTTTAATATTCATATTTACCCCCAGAACAGGACTTAAAATTAAAACTCCTTTTGAAAGCGATATACACTTAGGTCTTTTTTTATGCGGTATATGCGTTCCTCAGAAAGCCGCATGAAAAAAATCCGCATAAAAAAGTTCTTTACTTTCATACAAAAGCGAAGGATGCGTTCCAGCATTTTCATAAAATTAGATACTCTATGTAAAAAACTCTAAAAAACCCCATAAAAAAATCTAGTTAAGCAATATTAAGCAAAATAGAACAATTTATTTCTTCACTTCAATACTAATTATTCCACGCAAAACTGAACATTAATGAAATAAATAAAATTGTATCTGTATTTTAACCAAAAACAAAAAAAATACTACAATAAATACATGATTACGTAAGAATACAAAGACAAATTAATTATCAGAAGCATTGTCTCTTACACACTGAAAAAAAGTATTAATAACTCTCAAAAACAAACAAAATCGCTACAGAGAAAAAAATGGTTTGAAAAACCGCATAAATTCACATCCGCATAAAAAGAGACCTAAGTGTATTCGATTAAGATGTTTGTCACTGGTAACAATGCTCTAGAGAATTCGTACGCACTTGACCTGATGCGGATCTGTAGCGTTAAGATCGTTATCACATTTGATCCCATATCCGACAAACTGTCTTTATTCATCAAAAATTCTATATATCGGCGTTTCCACCAGAATGTCTACCGCGAAAAAAAACTAAAGTCATATATCTAACGTATTTATGGGCCAATTTGATGCTCACTATGTAAGCAGAAACATTTTTGCGAAAAATGTTCTTGCTAGGTGGCGCCAGTGGCAAGTACTTTGAAAAACCGTATTCATGGTCCGATTTGGCTCAATTTTGGCATGTGCAGTTGAAACATCGTAAGTCATAGATTTTCAAAAATTTACCTGCTATGTGGCGCTGAAATCAAAATAAAAAGTATACTCTACATAAAAATCATGTTTTTTTTGCGTTAAAAACTCGTTTAAAAGCAATATTAACAAAAATATAATGATGGAAAAAATGTTGCGTGCGACATGTCCCATGTGACAGTGATTAAAATTAAATTAAAAAAATAGTATATTTTAGTTTTGGGTCAAATCCAAACCAGTTTTTAGAGACATCAATGCACAGCATTCTGAAATTAAACCAGTTGAAATATTGCCCCAGGCTTCGCTGAAATCGTCGTTTCAATTGTTGGCCGTGAAAACCACTTCTTTTTTTATCGCGTGCGAGTGCCTTGGTTTTTTGCAGTTATCTTGAAAACGAAACGTTGACCAAAATCAACTTTAGCACCAATTATAGGGCTAATTGAGAGCTATAAGTTAATTCTACTGTCAAAATTAAAAAACTTTTTAGTTTATGGCTTTTTTCAGTTCGAATGTGTACGATGGTCACGTTCGACATGATGGAAACGCCCATATGTAGAATCATTGTTTGTTTCAAGAAAAGAAAGAATGAAAAAATATGTTCATATGACCACAATTCAAATAAATTGTATCGTATGAAAAAGCCACCAATAAAAGCACCGACACTAATCAGACTATCCAAAAAATAAACAAAAAATACATCTAATTTATTTCGAAAAATCATGTGGTCAAAGAGTGACGTTTAATGCGTGGGAAGAACATACGGCGTGGTTAAATGTTTACCACATAAGTATATGACGTAAAATTGGAAATATATATTTTCATAAATATAAAAGCAACTAGAACAACATTATATAAAAATACTGTATGCAAGCAATAGTCTGTATTTATGAAAGGTTAATTGAGGCTATTTTCGAATGTATGCAAAATATGCACGCAATGCAGAAAGAAACTTTAGTAAACAAATAAACAGTGTTTAGGAAAGGTTATACAAAAAAATGCATATCTTTTCGTAAACCCTAAACTGCCAAATTCTGAAACTTATTGTTTATTTACGTTGCTTTGCCGCCTCATAGCAATAATCTTTTGCAAGCATTTATATCTGCGTTCGTACAAATGTATTGAGTTGTTTACACCTTCGATTTCTTATTTTTTAGCAGCACGAGAAATGGAATACTTGATTATTATGCCTCTTTTGAAGAGCGAAAATTTTGAATGAAAAGTGAATTATTCGCAATCTTTTTCTGGTATTTCATCATACCTTTTAATATGTTTCAAATTACTTCACTAACAGACGTCACTAGTTTTTTGTTTATTTCTGTGTACCATGAGACGATATGCTTTTCAGACTGCTACAAATACACCTGCGAGTAATAAAATAGTAGTTCGATATTTTGACAAGTTTTGAATATTATTATTTTTTAATTGATTAATGTTCATTACTTTTTTATAAAACTTTCTGCAGAAATTAGAAAAAATCACATAAAGTTTCATCGAAATAAGAATTTCTAGAAAAATTTGAAATATGCAGATTTATAGCCTATGAAATTTTAATGCAATTAAGTGCAAGTTTGACGTAGCTAAATAATTTCGTTGATTTTTGCTGACGGTGTAGGGCATGTTCTTTCATATTAAAAAAATTTTCGAACATATTTTGGGAGTTTTAACAAACTCCTTAATAGGTAAAAGTTTCAGTATAATTTCGAAGGGTCCCGCCCCTTTTTCCAATAGCCCCCACTCTCCGCGAGTATGGGATAGATTTCATATATCTCCACACAAGGGCGTAGCCAGGGTAGGGGCAGGGCTCAAAATGCTCAAAATATATAAACGCAATTATTGGCTTAATAAACGGACACAGAAATTATGGCGGAAGAAGGAATTATAAAGCTGTTGACAGAGGCTTACGGAATTGTTGAAAAGATGGATGTTGAGCTAACGCCACCTAGAAGTGTACAAAGACAACAACACAGAGCAAAACCGAAGCGGAATATTGGATGCGAGCTCTGATTAGCTGTCTTTATCATTACAGCAAAGATTTAGTGAAGAAAATTATGTTGCTTATTCACTCACCGTTCTACATCCATTTATTTTTATAGAAGTTTCAGTGAAAGGAATAAAAGAACTGTTGTAATAGCAGCCTATTATAATATTCCAAACTTAGAATTTCAAAGCGAACTATGGTATTTTAACTGGAAGCAAAGAAAGAGAGAAGGTTTAAAAGCAATTAAAATAGAGGAGTTGATCATAGAAGCTGGACTGCTGTACACAGCCATTACGCAAGCTCCTTCAATATTTCTCTCGTTGCCGTGTAAGACCTGCTCAATTGAAAGATTCTTTAGCACCCTTAAACGAGTGAAAACTTGGATGCGATCAACAATGCCCCTTATCAGCTCCTCGCCACCGTACTTAAATAGCTCAGATGGCAGGTCGTCAGCTACAGTAGCTTTGTTGACTCTATCGTCGTCGTGGAGGCTGAATTTTCCGACAGTGGCGTCAAAGATCCCTTCCTTGCCCACCTTGGCATTGAAATCGCCAAGCACAATCTTATAAAAATTACTCATAACTGTTCAAATACACTGCACTACCTAATTTACCATAATCTTTTATATCAAGTCTTCCAATATTAATTTTACGGGTTCTCTGATATGAACAGAACAATAAAGTGGTTGGATAGAGGAAGTTATAAATATTTTATTTTTTGATTCTATAATTTTCAAATTTTGTATGGTGCAGAACTTTTTGAGTTTTTGTCCGCGGAACAAACGAACCTAACCTTTTTATATATATAGATTTAAATATTTTATGATTTGAAATATTAAATCTGAAAATATATCAAAAACATAAAAATCCAAAAATAACGGTTTTCCCTAATGGAAAAAATAAAATCATAAAAAATGCGGTTAAATTTAATGAGAAAACCAGAAATCCAATTTTAACGGTAAAATTATAATTTTTAAATTTTTCTTATGTATGGCTTTTGGATAAGTAGCAAGCAACCTTTCAAAAATTGTCTAATAAAGATTTCTAAAATACTTTTCGTTTGGTACCAATCTTGTAAGTTTTTATTTAATTTAAATATTTTTGGTTTTTACAATTTAAGTAGTGGTAACTCCTTAAATTCTTTTCTTTTTAAACCATCCGAATAAGGAAGAACAATAGTCAAAACTAGGCAATTTGTCGCAATTCTATTTTGTTACTCGCAGCTGTATGTTACTGCTGTGATTTTGTTTCGGAAATATACAGTTATATTCGTATCTATATAATATTTTTCCTTACAGAAAAATATACATTTGGCATCGATTTATGGGTCTGTTGTCGGACTTCATTTTGTGTTGTTTTTCTATTTATATCGCAGCAAAACTAAAAATAAGGGATACTTTATTTATCTGCATTTTCAGGTGGGCATACAAATTTTTTCATAGGCGACAATACCGGAAATGTCTGATTGCTTAATGGAGCCCTCGTTAATTAAATAATTATATACATAGTTCAAGACATACATTGTATAAGCATAAACCAGTTTTAACTGTAGAGGCTGAAAATGAAATCATTCCATGGTTTAGGAAACACAAAAGCGAATGGGAGCTTCGAATACGTTATAAACTTTTAAGGTTTCAATACATGCCAACACTTTCACTCCCACTAGCGAATTCTCATGAAAAAGCTACTTTGATTTTCTGAGTATTTAAGGAGTTTAACCCCTTCCACCTATTTGGGGCCGTACTTTGCTAAATATTTCCCCGAAGTAGATTTCGATCCTACGTCCGCTCGTCCGTCCGTCTGTGCACACGATAACTCGAGTAAAAATTTAGATATCTCAACGAAACTTTGTACGCGTATTACTATTAGGATAGCGACGGATGTTATATAAAATGGGCGAAATCGGACAATAACCACCCTGAATCATGAACAAAACGGTGTTTAATACGTTCTCCGGATATTTAATGTTCGGTTTCGCCCGAATTTAGACTTCCTTATTTGTTTCAGTAGGCTTTTTGGTTTTCCATATACGAGGGTGGTCCGACAATAACTCAGCCTACAAAAGAAAAACGAAAATTTGGAAATTGGCGATTTATTTCTCAACATAGTCTCCTTTTAGCTCGATACCCTTGACCCAGCGATGCTACAACTTCTTTAACCTCTCTGAAAAATACATTTTCTCAAGGTCTGCGAAGTAGGCCTCCGTGGCGACGATGATCTCCTCATTCGACTCAAATTTCTGCACGGCAAGTGAATTCTTCAAGTTTGGAAACAAAATAAGTCACACGGGGCTACGATGTAGAGAATAAAGAAGAGGCGCCCATCTCGGTACCGCTATTGCGTTCTCAGTGAATTTGACAGAATCAACGTGTGTATGACGTCACACTTGTGCAATCGGCGATTGTGAACATAGCCACGATGCCGAGAATACATTTCTCTCTCGCAACTGCAGCAGTGTGACGTCATACACAAATTACTCTGAAAAATTCTCTCTGATGGGCGCAACCTTGTATTCTATCATTCTTGACACGGGGCCAAATCTGGAGATTACGGTGGATGGGACAGCAGTTCGTAGCCCAATTCGACCAATTTTAGCACTGCTCTGAAGTAACCTCACGGTTGCGCTTGTTGTCCGGAGTGAGCAAACGCGGCACCCATCGCGCCGACGTCTTTCTCATGCCCAAAATTTCGTGCAGGATATGACCCACGCGGCCTTTTGAGATGCTTACTGTCTCAGCTATCTCGCGCACCTTGAATCGGCGGTCTGCCAATACGAGATCGTGGATTTTGGCCACGTTATCCTCCGTGGTAGCCGTTTTCCGGGCACCTGGGCTTGGCTCATCAAAAACCGACGTGCGACCACGTTGAAACTCACTAAACCAATTGTCGATAGTCGCCATCTAAGGAGAATAGTCACAGTACAAAGCATCCAAGCGCTATTTGATTTCGCTGCGTGATTTCCCCGTCAAAAACAAGAACCGAATCACCGACCTATATAGCTCTTTTGCACAGGGACCGGGACTTTTATAACTTTTATAATAAAAGTCCTTAAAAAAAAATTACCTTTGGACTTTTATTTTATTGAAGTAAAATAGTCGGTCAACCCGGACTTTTATTTTTTAAGTCCAGCCATAAAAGTTAAACTTGGCCAAATATTTTTTAAATCCGGATAAAAGTACTTTCGTAATAATAAACAAACCGCTTATCCAAATCAAACAAATTTGGTACAAAATGAAAGAGGACTAAAATAAATTTCCAACAGAAATATATAAACCGAGGGTTGCCACCTATTTATATATTTTTTATAATTAAAAACATTTATTTAGTCAAAATAAAAGTCCATTCGTAATAACAAACAAACCGCTTATCCAAATTAAATAAATTTGGTATGAAATGAAAGAGGACTGAAATAGCTTTTTTATTCAAATTTAATTCAAATTGTTTAATAATCAATGCCATTTGATCCGCATCGTTAGTTCGATTTTGAAAAATGAGGTGTCAGATTAAAGGGCTTGGGCTGTAGATGTGTCGTGAGGTTTTAGTTTTTCGAAAATAGTTGCCACCCTTTCAAAAATAAGAATTATTCAAATTATTCAATAAGTTAATTGAGTTATTACAATATGGGTATCAAGCAAAATGGTTTTGAAAATAATTTACTTCTTAAGTACATGTAGGAAGGTTGCCACCTGTTTAAATAAACCAAACTCAACTAAGGTAATTGAAATATTTACCACCATATGGGTGACAGACGTAAGAGCGTAGTAATTGAAAATACTTTGAAGTTTTGAAGTGCGTTGCAACCTTTTTAAAAGTCGAATTGTGTTACGTTATTTATGAAATATGGGTATCAAACGACACATTTTCAAGGAATCTTAAGTTTCAACTTGGTAATCTTTGAAGAGGGTTGCCACCCTTAAAAAATTGAATGTTGAAATTGAATGAATAAGTTAAATGAATTATTAAAAGATGGGTATGTATTTAAGAGAGTTGCCCCTTGTTCAAAAAATCAAATGCATCTTAATCATCAGTTAATTGTAATTTATGTAACAATGTCAAATGAAAGAGATTAAAAAAAATTACTTTTAAAGAGGGTTGCCACCTATTTGAAAGTCGAATTTGTTTAACTTATACACAAGTTAAATGAAATATTAAAATATGAGTGTGCAGCCATCTTTAGTTAGGAAATATTAATGGTTAGGGTAACCACTAATTCGAAAAGTAATATCTATCTATGTACATATACAGATATATAAAACGAGAAGGCATTTTCTTAAGGTCATCTGATCTGCACCGTTATTTCGCATTTCGAAAATGGGATATCAAATTAAAGAACTGGATCTGTAGATGTTTTATTTTTTGAAGTTAGAACTTTTTAGCGGCATATGTAAGTCTAAGAATAGACTGGATGGGTTTAGATGAAACATTTGAAATATATTGTTAGTTTTTTAATAAGTTTGTACGTAGCTTTCAACTTTTACACTGAAAATCGTTATTTAACAAGCGAACAGGAGTGTATTCCTGTAAAAAAATAAAAAGTTTGCCGCACATTCAACAGCTATGTATTTAAATTTTCTTTTGGCATTCTCATAAATTATGAAAATAAACCGAAATTATTTATTAAATTTTTTGGGTTCTGTTCAATGTAGTATAACCTTAAAAATAATGTTTTATTTTGTTTATAAGTCCTCTGTAAAAGCGTAAATGCATGTATTATTATAAATACATTTTTTCATATTGTCCGCAGAGTCATGGTTCGTTAGCCCCAAACCAGCAGAAAATTTAATAAAAAAGTGTGCTCGTGTGAAATTGCCAAAATGATAAACAACATAATAAGATGGCAATCAAAGAAAGTGTAGTATTTTTTTTAATTTTTGTTGCTATCTTAATACAGTTGTCAAATGCATAGCAAAAATATAAAGTCATATGATGCTATAGAACAAACTGTTTTTATGCGCATACATTTATTTTTGTAATGAAATATCAAATATTTATTTGAAAAAACAAACAACAATTTAGTCATTGTTGATACTTTTGCTATGCACACAAATATTAAGCGCGAAATTCCTTTGGCTTTTGGCCAAATTTAACCATCATCAACACTTTCACTAGACGACAACGAATGATGACAGAAACAACAAAAGCAATAAAATAATGCATATTTTTAAAATTTTCAGATATTATTTTAATAAATAACTACTAAATATATCTGAAAATTTTTTTTCTATAATTAAATCTTTCTGTTATGCATACTTTTCCAAGATATTATGATTGAAACTTTAATAAATATTTAAAATTAATTTTAAAGTAGCAGTTTAAGAAAATAAATAACTCCCTTTTGTTATGGGATATGTATGGGCTTCAAAAGTAAATCAATTACTCGTACACATGTATATACATTGGGGTGTTTCTTATTTGTTATTTTCAAAAAATCTCAAGTCTCACCACCCAAAAAGTTGAGGTTGGGTGCAAGAAGAACTCTTCTTAAATTGTACGCCCCTTGGACCACGCCTTCCTTAACCGACATGCGTTTGAATTTTGAGTAGCGGTAACTCATACCACATGGTGATCCATGTGCAGTAATATAGTGTACAAAATCCCTTTTCTTAAATTTTATTCACTAAATTAGGTAAATTTATTTATTTAACTAGCCTGTAAGATACTTGTCAAAACATTGCAATACGTATTTGTTTTATGATTTTTAGTTTAATGAAAATTAGCAATGCTCTTAAATTCCAATTCCAATTCCAAGCTCATGTTTGTACTAAGCTCAATGCTAGCGTCTACATATTGCAAGCATCGGGAGAAGCTCTTGGTCACAACACGAACGAACTAATAATATCTAAGAATTCAATACAATGACAGCGTGAAAAATTAAGGGCTGAGCGTGCCGAGAACATTAAAGCGCAATTCAAGGAATCTGCGCAACCATTCCTTGTTGTTCATTGGGATGGTAAAATGTTGACTTCATTAAGAAAGTCCAATTATTATTAGAAATAAACAAATACCTTATACGATGATTTCAGGTATACATGAGAAGAGCGCTTAACGTTTGCCAGTAATTGTAACAGGATATGAAACAGACAAAATTCTGAATATCCCAAAATTAGAAAGTTCATCCGACCGAGGACAGGCAACAGCCGCATTCAATGCCTTGCCGAAATGAGAATTAACGCCAAAAGTTAATGCATTTTTCTGTGACACAACTGCTTCCAATAGGGGCAGATTGAATGGAGCGTGTGTCCTGCTGGAAAGAAAGCTAGGCAGAGATTCATTATATCTGCCTTGTCACCACATTTACGAGCTAGTTCTGAGAGCAGTCTTGAGGTTCTTAACATCAAGTCCAGATGTACCTTTATTTGAAGAATTTGAAAAAACAAATGGCCAAAAATATAATTAGTGGAATGGAAGACGAACGTTGTCAAAAAAACTTCCAACCAGTCGCAGA
>JAPVRG010229952.1:0-14576 GCA_029783565.1 Rhagoletis cerasi | reverse complement strand
CATCAACCAGCCGGGCAGAGGCACCTTCCCCATTAAGGGTCCGGACATTCCAGGTGCATGCCCTCAATTCGTAGTCCTTTAAACGTTTGCCATGGTCGTCATCAAAAAAAGGGGGTCTCATCCGAGGCTTTGCTCTTCTTTTCATTGGAAGTGTTTTTTACGTGGCGGGTCCCAAACCCTGCGCACAACCCATTTCTGGGCGGTTGGTGGTTTTTCAACCGAATACACGTTTATATAGCGGGCCGCTTGCTCCAAGACAGACGCCCGCTTGCAGCCGCACCTACTGGTGAACAGACGCTGCAGACTCCAGTGGGCCCTTAAACCGAATAAGTCGGAGTGGCCCCACCGAAGCTCCCTCTCTCTGAAGCATATACTTAATACAAAAACTTATCAATGAAAACGCTTTGTTTTCTAAACCCTTTAAAATGATAGGCGAAGAAAAAGAAAGCATTTTAAGGAATAAAATATTTTTGTTAGCTTTTCAGAATTTTTATATTTTAGGATTAGTTTGAAAATTTTGTTATTAAAATTTTTATTTAATTAATTTAACTTGAATCCGCGTATATTTCCAATGAAATTTTTTTTTACATACACACTAGAGTGGTTCAAAAAAACACTCTTTTTGGAAATTCACAAACGCTACCTCAAAATATTGTTATTTAGGATAAAAAAGAGACACATATTTTTTTGTTTTTAAAACAAACTTTTTTTAGAGGTCGCGCTGGTCGTGTTTTCATAAAAAAGTAGATGCTCTAATTTTTTTTATTTTCGTGACCTGTTAAAGTGCAGCTAAAAATTTTGTTTTGACGTGTAATTATTCTAGTATTATTGGAGATTATTCCCTAAATTACATGTCTGTATTGGACAGTTACAAGTAGAACGGGCCTGGCGCCCGAAAATATGCTTTCGAGAAGGGAAAGCAATAATTAAAACGTTGATACTGAACGTTTTACGCATTACAACGAGTTAAAACTCGACACCAGGCTGTTTTTGAGATCGCTGATTACGAATCTGGAGTCAACTTTTCAAAATTAAAAATGGCGGATCCAATATGGCGATCAATTATTTAAAATATGTTTGGATTCTCTCGAAACTTGGTACTCTGGAGTTTCCAGAGTTCCTGATTACGAATCTGAAGTCAACTTTTCAAAAGTAAAAATGGCGGATCCAATATGGCGATCACTTTTTTAAAAAATTATTGGATTCTTTCCAAACTCGGAAGTCGTTTTAATTTAAGTAATTTTTTTTTAAATTTAAAGCCATATTTGAACTGCCATTTTGAATTTTTAAAAATTGATTTCAGATTCGTAATCAGCGACCCCAAAAACTCCCAAGTGCCGAGTTTCGAACAAATCCAGTAAACTTTTAAAAATTTATCACCATTTTGAATCCGTCATTTTGAATTTAGAAAAACTGACTTCATATCCTAATCAGGAACCCCATACGCCCGCTGTCAAATTCGGTTTCATATGGGAGAACTCTGTTTTAAAAATACCTTCTAATAATATTCAGAATACTATGACAGACATTCATTAGGGGATTGCAAAATACAGTTCCACTTTACGGAATTAAAACCACACTTATTAACATACAATATTTCTTGGAACTTGCGCTAATTAATAGTTTTAAAAAGGTGATCGCCATATTGGATCCGCCGTTTTGAATTTTAAAAAATTGATTACAGATTCGTAATCAGCGACCCCCAAAAACTCCCAAGTGCCGAGTTTCGAACAAATCCAGTAATTTTTTAAAAACTTGATCGCCATTTTGGATCCGCCATTTTGAATTTTGAAAAACTGACTTCATATCCTAATCAGGAACCCCAGAAACCGCCCAGTAACAAGTTCCAACCCATAAAAATGCGTAAATCGTTCAGTATAAACGTTTTAATTTTAGTAATCTCTTTTCAAAAGCATATTTTCGGGCACTAGGCCCATTCTAACTGTCCAAGACAGGCATGTAATTAAGGGAATGTTTCCCAATAATACCAAAGTAATTACATGTAAAAACAACATTTTTAGCTGCATTTTAACTTGTCACAAAAATAAAAAAATTTAGAACATCAGCGCTTTTATAAAAAACCGATCAGCGTAAAATATTTTAAAATTTAATAAAAACTAAATCTTCTTTTATTAGCTATGGTGGAATTTTTTAAATTTTTTGATGACGTTTACAGTTTTTTCCTACCCAAAAAAACCGTTTTAGAATTTTCTCATATAAGTTAACGGTTGTATTTAATAATAAATTTTGCATAAAATTGGAGTCCGTGGTTAAAGTATCAGTATTAATTTTGACAAAATTTTCATTAGCCTGCACCACACCTGTATGGGAGCGAGCTAAAGTTGAGAAGGCGTAAACCTCGCTTGGGTCCCGCCACATAAAAACCTCTCTCAATGAAAAACAACGCAAAGCCTCGAAAAAGACCCGCTTCTTTTTATGACGACCACTACAAAAAAATCTTTCCCTTAATGGGGAAGGTGCCTCTTCCTGGCTGGTTGATGTCATCGGGAAGACAAAAGCTGAAATTACCGCCATCAAAGAAATGCGATGGACGGGACAAGGCAAGGAAAGCGTGGGGCCTTGCGACATCTACTAAAGCTGCCACGTAAAGAAGCGTAAATTCGGTGTTGGATTTGTGTTGGGAAAGAGACTCCCTCGACTCCTTTCCCGATCATTAAGTACCGCCACCAAAGAAGTAGTCGGATTTCGGCGAGCCCGAAAGAAGAATTGGTACGATGAGGAATGTCACAAAGCTGCAGAGAAAAATGATCCGCCTACAGCGCCATGCTGCGATCGAATGCAACGCGAGCTATGTGCGACCATTATAAGGAGCTGAAGAGGGAAGCGAGACGTATTTTCCGCAATAAGACGAGAGAGAGACCGAAATACGTGAGTGCGAAGAGCTTGAAAGCAAAGCCTAACAACTTCACTCCCATTCGACATGAAAGGTCGCAAACTACATTTTTACTTAACGTTCGATAAGATGGGACCCAGCATGAGATTCTGTCATACGCCCGCTGTCAAATTCGGTGTCATGTGGGAGAACTCTGTTTTAAAAATACCTTCTAATAATATTCAGAATACTATGACAGACATTCATTAGGGGATTGCAAAATACAGTTCCACTTTACGGAATTGAAACCACACTTATTAACATACAATATTTCTTGGAACTTGCCTTCCCCCTTTTTCTTACGATAGCCTGAACAGCCGTCAATATCGATATATGTAGTGCTTCTATGTAGTGTCGAACGGGCTTTATGGAAACCGAATTGGTACGGGGACAACCTAGGCAGATGGTGGCGTATGATCAGGCCTAGTTTTGGCAGTAGAACCAGCTTTAGCTTATTTCATTATATCCTAAAGATGCATATTTAGAGTGTAGGCCAAAAATTACAAATTTTACTTGATTTTAAGTTTAAGAACTCTGCTGGTTTCAATGTCCGTACATGATGCTTTTGATACACCAAATTCCTGGCCGATATGTTCTACATCTTTGGTACACCGCCTTGCCCGAAGAATTTTTTATTTATTTATTTATTTCAGTCTTTGAAACAGGATTTCTTACAGACTATGATTTAATTTAGATTAATTAAACAGTTTGAATCAACTTAACTTAATACAATAAAGGCTGTCGTTGAAATTAATTAGCGCAGAGTGTTTGCTACAAAGGCGAATAACTCTCACTACCGGTTCATTGTAAGAGTATAGCGACTTATGCGAACCTTCAACGAACAGTTTGAGATTTCTAATATTAATATTAGATTCCTGAATTAAAAAAAAATTAGATATCTCTGGACAGACAATGTTGCCAGATGGAATATTGTATGCCAATATCAGCGACAAATACGACCTCCTGTCAGCTAAAGATTGTAGGCCAAGTAGTTTCCTTCTTGAGGCGTATTCTGAAATATCCCGGCCGTTGAACAATTTCCAACAGCTAACAGTTCGCTTTTTCTGCGCTCCACAAATATTTTTTCTGTGATTTGATTTTCCAACAAATTTGGACATTGTTGTATCGCAGGATATTGGAAAAGTAGCGCTTCCCAAGTACGCCATCTCCGTCCTAGTTGTGTATTTATCTAGTCTCAGTGTTTTTGCTTACTTACGTTGAGTAAACAATCGCTTGGTGATCGCTGAGGGGTTCACTATACTGTCAGTTGGGTTTAGAAAATTACATATATATATAGAATACCCTCACTCAAACCAAGCAAGAAAGGTACAGATTTTATTAAAAGTTCACCTAACTCTAAGTTTCTCTGATGTTCCGATATGAGGGCCCTTTAAATGATGCTTTGTGAAAGACCTTGGTTGAGTGAATTTATTCTATGGCAGAACCTACATATATACCTCAATGATATCAACCATACAAACAAAAATTTTTCTGTACTAGTTTATTGAAAAAATAGTTGAGAAAAAATTAAGCTAATTCAAAATGAACTTTTTAAAAAAGATGGGTTTGTATTTGTATGTATGTATGTTAGTATGCTTGTATATATGTATTTATGCTTTTTCTACTTCCGTTAAACGATTTACGTGCACTTTTGAGAATGTACATATAAACACTTCCTGTAAAGCACTTTTGTACAAACAATGAGTTGTCGTAAGTATTTATACAAAAGTTTATATGCTTATACATATGTATATGTAAGTAAGACAGCACATACGAGTCTGCACATCGCACTTGAATAATTGTTGAATCGTTGAACACTTCCGTACATATAAGAGTACTAACACAAACACCAACTAACTATTCCATTGTGAGTAGGAAGACGAAGAAGAGGAAAATGAAGAGGTAATTGTAGTGCATGTGGAAATAAAAGAAAGAGAAAGGGAAGAAGAAGAGGAAGAAGAAGTGGAAGAAGAAGACGAAGAAGTAAAAGAAAAAGCAGTAGCAGCAGAAGAACAAGACAGACAAGAAGAAGAAGAAGAAGAAGAAGAAGAAGAAGAAGAAGAAGGAGAAGAAAATGAAGAACAAGAAGAAAAAGCATTAGCAGCAGAAGAAGAAGATGAAGGGCAACATAACGAAGAAGATGGAAGAGCAATAAAAAAATCAAGAAGTTTGGCAGGTACAGAAAAATCAGAAGATTCGGACGATGAAGAAGACGGCGTAGAGTCGGCTGCCAGAAGGGATGACGCCGCAAATTTAAAAAGGAAACAATCGAGAAGAGTTATTCTCGGCTCAGGACCAACCGATATGGTGGAGAGTGTGTCAGAGAAAGCTATTGCCGGCAAACGCACGAGAAATGGCGTCGAGGAGTACTATCGCGTTCTGACATTGGATGTGAAAAATACTTTCAATAAAGCCGACTGGCAGAAAATAATGTCTGCAATTCAGAAAAATCCGGAAACCTCGAGGTATTTTAATTATGCTTTCAATTAAAAATAGAAAATTTATTCGGCAACAACCGAATCATTTACAGCATTCCTGATTTCGAAGACGTAGTGGAGGCCATAGAAATACCATCATTCAATCAAACACACTGGACTTCTATAAGCGATGCAATTGCGCGTCAACAAGATCCCAAAGTGGTGAAAATAACCGGTGCAGCCGATGACATTGCATTGGAAGTGATCAAAAGGCATTTGAGTGATGTTGAGACTGCCAGCAATGCTGAGGTAGTTTTGGTGCAAGATTGGCTAGACGCGATCGGCCTACAAATGGCGGAAAAGAAAACCGATGTGGTGCTGAAATCGCGCATAAAGAAAGTAGAACAAGAACGTGTAAAAGAGGGCAATCTGTTATTGCAATCTAAACCAGAGATTGGCTATTTAGGTTTACTGTTGAATACAAAACTTAAATTCAAGCATGACTTGCAATATGCTGATCAACATGTGCCTAAAAAGAAGACAGCTCTCTTGCGCGCAAATGCGAGTACTGTATCTAATGTCAAAAATTTGAAGAAGATGATGCTGGTAATGAATGTGTCGACAGCAGCGTTACTTTATCCATCCAATAGCAAGCGTGACTCAGCGCTCAACGACAAGCGTTTGAAATTGATCGTGGAGACGAAATATAATGTAGAGCGGCAATTGCTTTCAGGCAAAGATGAGAGTAAGGGTGATAAGTCAGCGCTAAAAGCAGGCGGTGATGAAGATATAAGTGATTATGTGGACCTTGTATTGGTGGATGAAAATAAACGTTGGAAGATGAGGCGCACAGAAAGTCTACCGGGTGTCAATGAGCCCGTAGGTCAGCTGGAATGAATTCGGCGGTTCGAAAGAGAGTTAAGGGAGAATAAATAGTTTGGTTGTTGGTAACTTTTAAACACTTATGTATAATTTTATTTATAATTATCTGCATACTTTTAGCTAACTTTCAGTGGAATATTTAACCAATAAAAATTAACAGCTGAACATAACAACAAACCCTTTCGCTCAAAATTAACTCATTTTTATTTGCATTTGTTTAATCTGGATATATGTACGTTTGTATGTATGTATGTAAATGTAGCTATAAAATTTCAGGTGGGTTCTGCGTTTTAATTTTTGGAATGCTTAAAATTATGTACGGAAAATTTTGGAACTTTAGCAAAGAAAAAGTAAGTTATAATTAATCTCAATTTTTAAACAGTGATAACACGCTTGAGACAAGTCTAAAACATTTGAACAAGTAAGTATTAGCACTTGAATTCAAAATTTGTAATTTATTCTAAGGTAAGTAAGGTAGGGTGTGCTTTTGAGAAGCAGGATTTTACCTCCCACCTCTACGCATATACCACGAGTATACATATTTACATATATGTCGACACTATCGATAGTATGCGATAGTTCTTTAGAAACCATCGATAACTATCGATAGTTTTCGATAGTCTTTTTAACTCACATTTGGTTTTTGGTAATTTCCTTTGTTGACGGTGTTATGCTATTTATTTCACACAAAGTTTGTCATACAACTTTTTTATATGGAAAAACTTCTCAACACCGTCAGCAAAAAAAAAAATATCAAAATTCAAAAGGAATTTTTAGCGACTTCGAAATTGCACTTTTTAATATCTATTAAAATTTAATATGCTACAAACCGGCAATTTCGAAGAAACTTTGTTGATTTTTTCTAATTTTGGTACAAAGTTTGCAATTTAGATTTGTATGGTTTTTGTTAGATAACACCGTGCAGCAAAAATAAAAAAATTTCAAAACAGACGAAACAATCAATATACTCACAAAACTAGGGACCAAATATAGTAAAACTGCGTTTACGTCAGGATTTTTTACAAAAGGACTTTGAAATTTAGTGGAATGTAGAGTAGCAATATTTACGTGTTTCATATGGTGTCAGCCGTTTTCGCATCGATTCTATTAGGCTGCTGCACAGTATCAGACCTTTAGATGTGTTCAAGTCTTTTCGTTTGTGACACAGTTGTTCATATATTCCATATGAAATGGGAATAATGAGTAAAGCAGTTACGTAACAATTGCCAGAAACCTTCAAAACAAAAATATACCACATTATTTAGCCATTGTATATTTTATATAAAAATTTTGATATAAATTTTTACTTGCTCTCTTGCAGTTTGAAAAGTTGCAAGTACTGATGTAACCTCTTTTAACGCTTTGATTTTATCTGCGGTAAGTGGTGTAGGCGCCTTCGATGTTGACAACAAAACCTTAGAAATACATTGATTTGTTTCAATTATACGTTTAATCCGTCCTGAAAGACAGAAATACATTATTTTGATCCAGTTTAAATTTGTCATGGGCATGACGCCCCTACATTTTTTTTTAAATTTTTTAAATGTTCATTTTGCGGCAAACCGTTTTGCACATCCAGATTCAAGCAGTGAGCATAGAAGGGAGATGCTTTTTTAAAAATGTTACATGCACTAATCATAATAGCAGCATTGTCCGTCACCGCGCAGCAAACTTTATCAAACACACTGTATTCTATTAGGGAACCTCGCAAAGGGTCCGCGACGTTGGCGGCTGAGTGATTTGTCACTTCTATTCGAAGTCTTCTAATAATAGATAAGTATCCTTGATTTGTAATTGCAATGCTAGAGACTTAAGACAATATGCTCGGCAAGTTGGACTTCGCTTGTTCAAACTTATTTTTCATAAGAACTTCTCTTAAATGTTTAGCGCTCGGAAGAACATAGCGCGGATATAAACATTTGGTGTAATTGATAAAGCACACATTCTTTAAAATATTTAAAGTGCGTAGATCTGTAGTCACCATATTAACCAAAGCGCGATCGAAGTTCTCTTTGCGTCGGGAATTGCTGGCATACTCAAATGCTCCTTTAAAATATGAGTCAACTGATCTCATACTTGCTTGTGCGCTGCTCGAATTTAAGGAAGTTGTGCTTGGGAGGTCAACTTGAATATAAGTTGTTTCATAATTTTTTATTTCCAGGTTCGGATGGAATCTTTTAAGATGGTCACGTAAATCACTAGTATTTCCGTTAGTCTTATACACATTGCCACATAGCCATTTAGCCGCTTTTTCTTATTTTTCCTTTTTAAATGTAAAAGTCCTGTTTTTAACTAAAAAATTGGTCGGCAATCGATAGCCTTCGACAAGAAATCCAAGTGGGTTAAATAGACCACTAGTCGATCCTTTTAAATGGTACACACCTGTTTTTACAACAGATTCGGAATCTGTGGGTAAAATATGTAACTTTTGTTTGAAACTTTTTTCTCGGAAGTGGCTTTTTCAACTTCTAAATGACCTTGAAACTTCAACTCGTAGGAACTTCTAAAATAAGTGAAAATGTTTTTATTGGAAAATATAAAAATATGAATCACCAAGTAACGGACGCACTATCTCTATAACCGGAAGTTCATACCAGAAAAAAGTTTCCGACAAGAGTTACGTATTTTTGTCCAAAGAATTCGAGTCTGTGGTAAAAAGATGTATGTTGCATTTAAAAATATAGACTTCCGTTCCGCTTAACCCACTTCCGGCCGAAGGACCAAAAAATAGAGCATCCCGTACTTGGTAGCTCATATTTTTACGTTTTCCAATAAAAAGTATTTTCCTTCATTTTAGAAGTCCAGGACGAGTTGAAGTTCGAAGGTTATTTAGAGGTTAAAAAAGCACTCCCGAAAGAAAAATTTCAAACAAAAGTTGAGTATTTTTATCCACAAATTCCGAATCCGTTTAAAAAAAACTATTTTTTTCGGCCAAATCACGAAATTCTATAGGATTTTGATTTTTCGCAGTCAAGCCAAACCGATCTCCGAATCAGCTGCCTGCACGTTAAGTCTGGTTTCTTTCAAAATAGTTTGTAACTACACTTAAAAGTTTTAACAATTACTGATTTCGAGGGTAAGTTGCACTGAATAAAATATAAAATTTTTTGAACTTTAAAGTAAAACTTACAAAACGAAACTAAGCCTTCGCGCGATTCAGGTATTCCTCGCATTGAGAGCGAGTGTTTTTTAAAATGCCCAGAAATTAAGTTCCTCGATAACTTTTCCTGAAGTATTACAGCCACAAATTTATTTTGAGTTTAATTTTTTTGGTGCAAATACAAAACAATATACATATCTATTTTTGTTGCTATTATTGCGAGAGCGTACGCATTCTCCAGAGTTTTTTCTTTGTTTTATGCTCCGCTATTTTAATAATAATAATAGATTGGCGCTTACACATATGTTAGTGTTTGGCCGAGCTTCTCCTCCGCTATTTTAGTTGTTTTTAATTTCGGAATAAGAATGGTATAAAAAAGTAAACCGGCGAATTTTTACGGCAATCCTCTGGAGCTGTCCGACTTTGCATTAGCGCGTAAAAAGTATTAAATATGTATGTAGGTATACAACAATAAAATCTAATTTGTTATCGTTTAAATTAAGACACATTTGGTGCTGAAAGATGAATATCATTCAATTTTCAAGCTGTGCAAAAGGATCCTCCCAGAGACTGTTATGAGCCTAAGCAAACATAGAAGCCTTGTATCTTAATCTTGTTATGAATTATGGAAATTTATTTTTGCCACCACTGTCGCGATGTCTACATTTGGGATCGCCGCAAAACTAATACGGCTATATCGACTGACGTTGAACACAACTTTCAGCTCCGCGCCGTTTGAAACCAAACGAGGTTTTAGACAAGGTGATTCGCTCTCGTGCGACTTTTTCAATCTGATGCTGGAAAGCGTCATAAGAGCTGCTAATTTGATACGCAGCCATATACCGCAAAAGAACTATGCTACTGGCGTATCCGGATTTCATTGACATCGTTGCCTGATATCCAGGGATGTCAGCGCAGAATTTTTCAGCTTAGAAAAAGAAGCTAAAGAGGCTGGTTTAGTGGTGAACGAGGACAAGACAAAGTACCTCCTGGTAACACATACAAAGTCTTCGCGTATTGGGACACACGTCACTGTTGGCAGTTATAGATTTTAAGTAGTGAAGGATTTTGAATACCTAGGATCCAGCCTGGAGATAAAGCGAAGTATCTCTTACCAACAGGTGCTTCGTTGAGCTCGTTAGGCAATTGAAAAGCAGAGCCCGCTCTCGACGAACAAAAATTACGCTCTACAAATCTCTCATCATGCCCGTTCTTTTATATGGCGCAGAAATGTGGACGATGTCGAACAAAGATCAGAAGGCTTTGGGTGCTTTCGAGAGAACTATTCTACGCAAGATCTACGGCCCTGTTCGCGTGGGCGACGAGTGAACGAAGACGAGTGAACGAAGGGAGCCCACGAAACAAATTGAAGGACTAAGTGAAGAAGGACGCAAAGGAGAGAGGCAATGGGCGAAGCTTTTGGTCTCGGTCTAAACTGACAAACGGTTGTAGTGGCAAATAAGATGAACAAGTGTTAAGTTGAAAAAGGATCCGAGAATCAAAGGAATATTCTCACAACAAATATAAAATTTCTGGCGCGCATATGAAAAAAAAAAACAGCAAAGAAAATAAGTATGCCATTTTCGCTCTGTTTTTATTTTTCCTCGAAACCGATTAATAAAATGTTAAACCTCGAATTAAATTTCCCACATATTTACTTAAATAAAAACAAAAACAGATACCTCAAATAAACAACACAAATGAGCAAAAACGTTAGCCTTTACATAGTTGTTTTGATTCCGACAACAAAAATCTTGTTTCGTATATAAAATTCGATAAGATCGTATTGCGCGACACCTAACCAAAATGGCTCAAATCCGATACCGAGAACATCGAATTCCACAACAAGGCTGATAGTATTTAGAAAACAATTTTTTTATTTACACAAATTTAGTTGAATTCTCTAGAATTAGATGCGCATAGCCTGAAATTGCCCAATTGTCTGCTTACAAAAATAATATTTTTTTAATTAATTTGCGAAAGAGTGCAAATTGGGTATATTTGAAAAAAAAAATCCTGGATTTATGATATAAGCAATGCGATTTTGCACAGTAATCAACACACATATTTAAAAAAGTATAAAAAAGTAGTTGTGGTTTTATTTCATGCAGAAAATTATTTCCGCTTAAAACAATAACATGTAGAAATTTCATGTTTAAAAAAATATTATGGCATTTATTAAATACACAATATCTTTTATCATATGTGATAAATACATTCTACATGCTTTATGCAATTGTTAAAAATGTGAGCACTTTTTTCTTGGAATTCATTAATTCACTTTTTGTTAAAAACTTTTTCACATTAACTGTGGAAAAATGCAAAATTATTGGTGTGTGTAATATTTTGACGGATGTAGATATTTACATACATACATATTTACATGTGTATTTATGTATTCAGGTTTTTTATGAGAACAATACCAACAATAGACAAAAAAACTGCAACATGTTGCAAAGAAAATGAAAGCATACAAAATCATACAATTGCTTAAATACTCGTAGCTGTGCAGAACGAAAGCTGACAAATTTGATGCTTTCAATTTGCGCGTTATCGAATTTGAAATTTTTTGTTCACTTTATATTTTTTCAATTGATTGCATATTCAGCACTTTATCCCTATAAATATGTAGTATCAATATTGTTGCGGCTTCATTGGCCGTTTTTATTTTCGGAACTCTTGTGATATAATCGTTTATTTTTACAGTGTCATTCGATATTTAAATAACGTAACTGTAATATGCAATATGCGAAATAGAATTTACCATGTAAAACTGTTTGACTTCATTAATGCTTTTATTGTTTTTTTTTTTGTTCCTACAGACAGTGGTTTCCTACGATGATGTGAAAGCACAGGTGAAAAAGCAAAACGCGTCGTTTTAAGCGTTGAATTCTGGAAGCTTTCGTGGAGATAGTATTTCGCAAATAAAAGGGGCTTTCTTTGCTGAGCCTTGCGCAACTTAAAATAATCAATTATATTTTTGAAATTAAGAACTGTATTTCAACTATGTATGTATGTTTTTGTTATACACTGCTTAATGCTTTTAATGTAAAAAATGTTAGTTTTAGTGAATTTTAAGTTAAATTTGAAATAAAATGTTTGAACAAATTATTGCGCTTATTAAAATAGTTTTGAGTCATTTTACAGCGCGGTATTCGCATGCAGTGTTTGGTCATTCACCTCCATGTGGAATGTAACACATAAGCCTGACCATGTAAGTAAATATGTATATTTCTATAATAAGACATGTTTGTAAACGAGTACTTGCAAATACATATATATGTATACTATAGTGCATGTGCACATGTGTGGACACTCACCGCTAACAGTTGGTATCTGTACGACCCCGCAACGTACATATGTATTTACCTACACATTTCACTCCAACAACATGCTGTCTGTGGCATGCAACAGTTTGAAAAATGCCATTAAATGCGGTCGTTAGCTTTCACTTCCGTTTACCGATTGACGCTTCTTCCGCTAACAGTGTAAAACTATTCGCCACCATTTTATACACATATACATATGTACTATGCATACATATGTACTGCGGCTGTGGTAGCTTCCCTGCAAAAATGCGACTAATCCGGCATGACTCCGGGAGCAATCGCAAAGGAACATGCGACTAATACCACTTTTGATCCTCTTTATACGGAAGGAATTGTTCGCTTTTGTTCGAGAGAACAGTTGTTCCCCTTTAAAAAATAAAAATTTGCTCTCTACATGCCAACGCCGCACATGAAATTTCATTGACCAAGTGCGTACATATCATTAAATCGTTAATTGTATCCGTTAGAGAGGAGTCGGGGACTAATTGATCTCCAATTATACCCGTACGGGAAGAGTCGAGACTAATTGATATCGAATAATACCCGTATGGTCCTAGTTGCGACTAATTAATGCCCAATTGTACCCGATTGAGACTAATCCCGGAATAATCTCTTTAGAGATTAGTTGCACAATTTTTTGCAGGGCTAGCATCGCTTGAGCATTGTGTTGTTGGTATTGTTGTCACTATTATCACTGTATTTGTGGCATAGTCCTCTCACATGCCTCTGTAGTTGTGGTTGTTGTTCGATAAGCTGCAAATTTTATGACATTTTTTTTCGCAAGCAATGACAGTTTTACTACTTGCGCGAATACTATACATGTATAAAAATAAAAAGTATACTAACATACATATGTACGTATAAGAAAAAAATAAAAACTGTCAGTTTCTTTTATTGCTGCATTAATATGTGGGGTTATTAACGTTACCATAAACATAAATATCTGGTTAGTCATCGACAACTTTGATTTACCACAGATTGTGGTTGATGTGAACAAAAAATGTAACGATATTATCAAAGATCCGCTTTGATATAAATTTTAATGTTACTAAAAAATTTAAACTTACATACTAGAATAGATGAATAAATGCTTAGATGAAACACAGGTGCCACATGTTGGCTGAGTAGCACTTACGAGTGTTGATGAGGGTTTACAATGTCATCTTAGTGTTGACAGTGCGTTTTTTCAAACGTTTTTCTGTTATGTCATAAGGAATGCGAAACTTTACGCCAAGCTAGCATTGTGAACGATCCCTCATATGAGACCATGAGAATCACTCCCATTTGTATTTTGGAGTTTGTTAAAGGCTGAGGTAAAGAGTGCAATCAGGTATAGTCGGTATTCTCGGTATGAAGTTACGATCGTACGCAGTGATGCCATTTTGGTGCTTTTGGATCTAGATGTAGCTCCGTTTTTTACATCGCTTTTATCAGTTCACTGAGTTGTGTGTCCGAGCTTTTTTGCAATCGTCAAAGTTTTCGTTAAAAAAAAAGTGTAGACATCAACCTCGTCAGCTTATTTCGTTAACTTTGGATCAGTGCTTTTCAGCTTGTAAACTTTCTAACTATGTGCTTTACACCTGCTAAGTTCAGCATAGATACATATCAAAGAACATACATGTAGCTAAACTACATAAACGACTTAAGGTTTACAGCAGTGGTCGGAATACTCACATATTTAAACGACTCAATGAGTGAGAATGTTGCGTTAAAAGCACTTCTCAGCTGTGAGTGTGATTGTGTATTGCAGTGAGGAAGCAAATTTCATGTGTAATAACATTTGTGTGTTCATTCCGCGGGTGCTGCTTGCTTTCTAACACCTGCTAAGTTCAGCATAGATACATATCAAAGAACATAGATGTTAATAACAATGTTAAGTTGGAAAATGTTAATACAATGTCTTTAACATTCTGTTCTTGGATCAGTGCTTTTCAGCTTCTAAGCTTTCTAACTAT
>JAPVRG010229937.1:0-17644 GCA_029783565.1 Rhagoletis cerasi | reverse complement strand
ATGTATGTACGTACACACTAGACCGAGTCGGTCCCCGTAAGAAAGAAACGAGTTTATAATTACTCTGTTGGTTGGTTGGTAGAAGCGTCGCCTGAGCATATACCCAGGACCAAATTAATGCTTATAGCACCATTTTGATACGCTTACTCTGGGATCTTTGATGTTTTCCTGCTGCTTGAAATCGCCAAGCACGATTTTGTCATCATGCTGGGGGCAGCGCTCACATGTACGCTCCAAGCGCTCATAGAAGAGATCCTTGGACTCGTCGTCCTTCTCTTCCGTCGGGGCATGGGCGCAGTTTCTTATAAAAATTACTCATAACTATTTAAATACACTGCGCTACCTAATTTGCCATAATCTTTTCATTCTGGCTATCAAGTCTTCCGATATTAATTTAACGGGTGCTCTGATATCAACAGAACAATAAAGTGGCTGGATAGAGGTAATTTAAAAATATTTTATTGTTTAAATTTTGAATTTTGCAAACCCCCCCTAGTTTTGGTCCTGGCTACGCCCATGATTACACACTACACAAAATATTCGTAATTTTAGTTCGCCCCAATGATAAATCATTGAGTATATTGGAGTTTGGATAAATACACTTTAACAAAGGAACTGGATGGTCAACTACTTCCAACGCTATTGAAGTTTTATTTAACGCGATAAACTTCCACATAACTTCATTAATTTTTGATGAATTTGCCCCTTGGTTTTGTATACAGAGGTATGCGTGTGTAAATAGCATGGCTAACGGTTCTTAACAGAGTGGACGAATCAGCTGAGCCACAAAAATTGTGCAGTTTCAAAATTATAACTTTTTGTTGTACATACAAAACAAAATACCTTATTCCATTTTTGCTAATTTTTTATTGAAAACTCTCACAAAAATTCCCACTTTCAGGCATCACTAGTCGCTACTATATACAAGGTGGTGCAAAATTAATACCCCTATCGGAAGGCGTTATAATTTTTGCAAATGGCGTCGTATGTCATTCATATTTGACATTGGCGAACTAGTCAGCTGCAAAATATAAACAGACAATCAATGGAGCGCTGGACTCCGCCAAAGCATGGAATATTTGTGTCGATTTTTTTGGCCAATAATCGGTCAGTGGTGTTGTCGAAAATCATCATGACCGACGGGGCACATTTCCACTTAAGCGGTTACGTCAACAAGCAAAATCTTCCTTTCTGTGGCACTGAAAATCCGCGTGTGATGCACGAAGAGCCATTACATCCACCCAAAGCCACTGTGTGGTGCGGCGTTCACGCGAGAGGAGTGATTGGAACCGTATTGTTTTGAGGACGTCATCGGCAATACGGTCGCTGTTACTGGGGAACGTTAGAGGGCCATGATAAACCACTTCTTACTGCTGGAATTGGATGAGCAAGGCTTGGTGAACATGTGGTTTCAACAAGACGGTGCAGCCGCACACACAGCACGGGCCACCATGGATATTGTGAAGGAAGCGTTTCCTGGTCGCGTAATCTCCCGTTTTGGCGATTTGGCATAACCAGCAATATCGCCCGATTTAACCATCTCAGACTTCTTTCTTTGGGGCTACTTGAAGTCGGGGGTTTATGCCCACAAGCCTCAGACAATCGCAGCTCTTAAGAAAAATATTCGACAGGAAAGCGAACAGTTATCACCGGAAATCTTGCGGAAAGTTATGGAAAATGCAATAAAATGGGCAAAAATGTTTATCAACACTGGCGGCAGCCACTTGACAGATATCATCTTTCCACTTAACAGAAATAATTGTAAAGGTCCAAATAAAGATTTCCATCACAAAAAATCATTTTTTTATTTAGTAAAAAAGTTATTCAAAAACAAAATTGGATGATTAATTTTGCGCCACCCTACACACATATTAGCGATTCACGCCACCAAGCCACGCTGCCGCCGCCGCCGGAAAAAATAATTTTGGACCACTCTAATGTGCATACGTACTTATGTAGGTACGTATGTATGTATTTCAAACACAAACTGGAAGAAGTTGTATAACATTATTTAGGCTAAGAAAAAATCAAAAACGGATACGAAGAGGAATACGAAACCGAAGAGGAATGCAAAGACAACGCCTAAGAGGAGTACGAAGACCAAGATGAACACGAATTCAGGGAGAAGACCAAGCCGAATACCAATACGAAGACGAACACGGACACGAAAAGCAACACGAAGACGAACAGGAATACATACCCGAAAACGAAGTCGAATGTGAAGACGAACACCAAGATGAATACGAAGACCAATACTATGAAGACCAACACGAAGACGAAAACGAACCCGCAAACGAAGACGAAGACGAACCGGTAGAAGAGGACGGACGCAAAAGCGATGGTGAATACGCAGACGAATACGACGAACAATACCAAAACGGACACGAAGACAAATACGAATAAAAATATGAACACGAGGAGGAACCCGGAAACGAAGATCAATGAAACAATCAACAACCTTGCTTTTGTAATCGTAAAAAAACTAAAAATTCGAATTTCGTCGTTTTAATTTACGTCGCGATTTTCGGAACCGACGAAGACAGATTTTATTTTACATGAAATATTAGTTTTGATTTTATTTATTTGAATTTCATAAATCAATACAAATACAAAATATTAATTCCCAGCCAGAAAAATATCCGGAAACGTGTCCAAAAATGGAAACAACTTAAGTGTGCATCCGAAAAGTATGTACAGAAAAGAACCGAACACGGTTGTGAAACGGATACGGTTTCGACTGTTTTTCTGAAATTTTTCAGATTTAATTTTTCATTGAAAACGATTTCCTTCTGAACTTTACAGAAGCCTTTTCATAGTTACAGAAAATCAACCAAAAAACTAATATTAGATTCAGCAATTACTTAAATTTTAATAAATACTTTTCATAAAATTTTAATGTTTTGCTTCCGATGGCATTTGAACCTAGGAGCTTCTGAAAGCACGCTCCTCTAGTACCGAATATGTATACATGTTTTCAAATGTTCAGTTTGAATAAATATTTTGAAATTACTGTTTTCAAATAACATGACGGTGTTTTTTGGATACGAAAAATGTACGAAAACCACACTGTCGAAAAAAAGTACAATAGGGAAGCAGACCCACACTAACTGCAATCATATTTGCCATCAGCTAAGAAATATTTGCCATGACCAGTATCTATATATGTGAGCTAATATTTGACAAGCGCCATCTGTCACTCAATAGTCGAAAAAATGCGCATGCGCCACACTACTTCATTTCATAATACCCGAGCGCACTTGTGCACAATTGTATTATTTATAACTTTGTTCGTATAACGGCTTGAGCTCCCTGATCAGGTAAAAGTGTCACCGTTTTTGAAATACTGATATTTTTTTTAATTGAAAAAAAAAAATTGGGCCTTTTCATGTATTTTCTTTAACTGCATGTACAAACAAGGCTGTACTCGTATTTAATATTTTTTTTTTTTACATTTAAAATGCTGTTAAAGGAAATACACGAAAAGGCTCAATTTCTTTTCAATTCAAAAAAAAAAATTCAAAATTCAAAAACGGTAACACTTTTAACTGTCCACCGCAGAAGTTATGTATTATAGACTAGTTTGGAAGCGTACTTTGACCCAAGCGTACTTTGGCATGCTTATCCTTCAAAATTAAAATAATTTTTTGTTTCTTTTTAAGATAAAAATTTTATTTTAAAAAGCATTGATGTATGCATAAACTTATTTACATAAATAAGTATGTGTATAGGTATGTATATGTAAATTAAGTATAAGTTAAAGAGGTAGTGTATGTTTGAGTTTACTTTAAATTTTTTGTATTTTATAAGAGTTGTTACTTAAATGATGAAATTTGGTAACACTAATTGTGACGCTTTACAACGATATAGACATAGTGCAGCGAATTAAGATACAGCGGCTCCGCTGGCTAGGTCATGTCGTTCGAATGGACAGAAACGATCCTGCTCTGAAAGTATTCGACGCGGGTCACGATGCTGGTAACAGAGGAAGAGGAAGGCCTCCTCTGCGTTTCCAATTGGCGTCAGTTGGCACAGAAGAGAAATGACTGGCGTGCTGCTTTGGACTCGGCCAAAATAGCTTTGGCGGTTACAGCGCCAATAAAGAAGAAGAAAAATTGTGAATATGGCAAACTTGACATTAGCACCGTAAAGTGGGCTTGTCCATTTTTAGAATTAAATACGTTCATTTACCGCCTCTTATGTAAACAGTTTGAGAATCAAATTATTTAGCATTGCCTTAACCACAATTGAGGTGATAGGTACCATTATTTTTTTAGAGTTACCTACAGATGGAATTAGCAAGTAATTATCGGTTGCATTGGCAGGCATGCGATTACTTGGTAGTTAGTCTATAGGGGCAATTTGTATAGGCATCTATAAGGTCCTGGCATCATCATTTCTGACTCTTAGGTAAAAATAAATTATTTGTAAATAAAATAAAATGAGACTTTGAAAGAGTTGTAAATTGTATGTAAACTCAACTTAAAATAAAATACATGATCACTATGAACCTAAACCTTCGATGGTTTTCGATACTAGGCGAAACATTCGTGGGCTAAACGAACAGCAGGGTGTCGATCAACTCGCTTCGAATTTTGGGGATACAGCATTATCATAGCCCCCGTGTATCGCTAGTTTTCTGAATTCAACACGAGTTGTGTGAACGTTGTCCAAAATTGCCTGTTATGCAAGAAAACGTCGATGCTTTATTGCAAGAAAGTCATAATTCAATCGCGGTGCTTCGAAAAATGTATATAAGATCTTGTCAGTCGACGAATCATGGACCCATGCATATGAACCTGAAACTAAACAGTAATCGGCTTATGGGTCTCTCAGGACGAGCCGAATCCAGCAAAAGTTGCTCAGGCACGAAACACTTGGAAGCAAATGGTGGCCTGTTTTTCGGAATAACTGGACATTTCGCCACCGAGCAATATATAACAGTCAATTCTGAATGGTACACCAGCATTTGTTTGCCAGAAGTATTCGGAAAAATAAGGGAAACGAATCGCAGAAGACGAATCGTTCTCCACCACGACAATGCAAGCTCTCACACATCAGCTCAAACAAAACATCGAATCGATGGGTCATTCGCCGTACAGTCCTGATTTGGCACCCAATAATTTCTCATTCCCACAGATCAAAAATAAATTGCGAAGACAAGGTTTTTCAAATCCTGAAGAAGCGGTTGATGCGTTGAAATGAAATTTTTTGGATTGAATCAAGGCGAATTCATATAAGGTGGTAGCGGAAGTACAAGAACAAAAAATTACATGTATTTTGTTTTTGCTTTCGGTACACGAATGTCAAATTTCAGCTATTCTTCGCTCAAGGAGGACGTGGTAAAACAAATTCCAACACTCTCTCTTTTTCACTCACTCATAAGAAGTTTTGACATATGTGTACCGAGGCGAATCAAAACAGCTGTTCTAGCAACACCATTTTATATGAATTCGCCTTAAGTATCTGTAAAGAAAACAAATAGCACTCGTGTGACAAAAAGTTCTGAGTAGGTTTACAATAAAAAATGTCAAACTTTACAGTAATAATGTCAGATTTGATATATGCACATTAGTGTTGCAATCATCACAACGCTTAAGTAGCAACCCTCGTATCAATAAAAATGGCTTTCTGATAGTAAATTAAGTGCAAGCAATTTTTTGTACGTACACGCACTAATGGCTTTTGTACACATGTAAGTATGTACATATGTATATAAATTAGCTGACAATGTTTATAAGAACTACGTGATACCTGAGCGAATCTTAGCTAGTTAATCTTATGTATAAAAAATGTCTTTTAAACTAATAGCGTCAAAAAATAATATTTAAATATAAGAAAATCGTAGTTTTTTATAAGTTTGTACTTAAAATTCCTCCGCCAAAGTGCCTTACCAAATGTCATTCAAGACCATTGGTCAAAATGGCGGTATGAAGAGGTAAACGAAAGTGCAGAAAAACTGCAAAAAATTTCACAAGAGAAATGTTTGCCATTTATTGCAATCCCACGGCCCCCGCCCATTCCCCACTTTCACGTGGCTGCACTACCACTTTGCTCGTTATCGTCTTGTTGAGTGTCTTCCGATTCAGTTGTAAGTCCCTTTAGAAATGAAAGATGATTAATTAAATCTTTTTTTTTAACTATAAAATCTCCGTTGCTCTTACGCCACTTACCAGCCGTGTTGGACAATCGGCGAAGAAATGGGACTCAGATTTGCATAGATGACAGCGTTTTGGCTGTGGTTCCTGCGGGCACATAGACGCAATGTGGTTGGCGAATTTGCCGCAATTATAGCAACGTACGCGTCGTCGCTTTTTTGTGCGCGGTCGAAAGGTGCTGCCAGTACAATCTAGCCCCTTGCTGCCACTTACACGTGTCGCCTCCAGCCCCCGCTCGGTCAGCTTGCATTCGAATTCTACTTCCTCTTGCTCGCCCAATGATCGGAAGCCGGACATTTGTATGACACTCTGGTGGTAGTTGGAATTATAAACCAGCAATAAAAAAAATATAAAAATACTAAGTCAAGATAATAAAATGCTGAAGTTTTACCTGATGGACAAACACCTCCTGGCCTCCGTCATGGGGAGTTATGAAGCCCCAACCTTTTGCCACATTAAACCATTTGCACTTGCCGTAACGCACACAGTCCGTTTCCGTAATATCGGTGTCTGTAAAAAGAATGAAGAAGAAGAGTTTAACACGCATATGTATAACCGGACACTATGTGTATAAAAAATGTGTTTAATTTTTAGCGATTTATTATAGGGCGACGGACAGAGTTTATAATATATATATGTTCTTGGTATGTAAATTTTTGGGATTTTTTCATCCTGACTTTTTTGGGATCTCGTTATTACGAACCCGGAATCCCGGATTTAGATATTTATTATTTTGAAACAACTCAACTCGAAAAATAAATAATAAATAAATTAGATTTAAATATACATTTTTGTTTAAAGTGAAAATTATTTAATAAGTAACAAAACCAAAGACAATAGGTAAATTTATACGCATTTACACATCTGATAGAGTAACCTAAGATATGTCGAAAAAAGATCGATTCAAAAAGACTTTAAAAGTAACTAAATGTTTTTTATGATTGAAAGAAGTTCATATGTTTTTATTCTCGTACAATTTAAGCGGAATAAGGGGAAAGCAGTAGGTTTTAATACATATTAATTTTATTTAAAATAAAAAATTAAGTAAGTTGATGTAACTTTGTACAACAGAGGCATACATATGCTGGTGGCAGAAATAATAGAAAGGCCTTATTTTGATCAGTTTTGGCTACATTTCTTTTGATTATTTAATGTTTAACATATTTTTATAAAAATCTAGCAAATTATATAACAAGCATCACATAAATTTACATTCAAAACGTTGTACAAAAATTTTGAAAATGACGAAAATTCCCCCAAAAATTTCAAACTTCTTATTCAGAAATTTTAGGTATGCAATTTCATAGCCCAGTAATTTTTAGGGCCGATTTCATAATGAAACACTTAAAGTTCCTTTTAAAAAAGTTTCCTTTTAGTTAAAATGCCATTTAAATTTACTGGGCCTCTTAAATGTACCTTTATCTTTAAAGCGGCTTTATGAAATCGATCTGCATAATAAATCATCCTTTACATTTTAAAAGATTCTCTAATTTTATTATGAAATCGGTCCTTAGTAAGATAAAGAACAAGTTTCAAGTGCCTACAAAATATCGTTGACTTTTGATAATTTTTTTTTACTGACGGTTCACACAATTTCTTCTATACAAAGTAGGTATTTTCGACCATTCCTTTTATATAAAAGAAAATGCCTAGCAGCGTCAGCGAAAAAATTATTTAAAATCAACACGAATCTTATTTAAATTTAATGGGCTATAAAACTGCATACCTAAAATTTTTTAATGAATCAATGAAGTTTTATGTCTGTGGAATTTTATTAAAACAACTTAAGTGGCTTTAGAAGAGTTGACTTTGAATTAAAAAATAATTAGTTTCTCTTGAGAAATGTTTATTTTTTTATTAAACTTCTATTAAAAGGGCATATTAAACTACACCTACGGCTGCTGAATTGACTGGTACCGTAATTGCGGCTTTACGAGACGGTTCCCCAACCCCTCTTAGCACTCATAACTCTCACACTAATATAGGCATTACATTCTGTTCTCTCGTTGAAAACGATCTCCGTAGTAGTGACCAAAATCCAATTATTATAACACTTTTTCGGACGCTTCATTCTCCACTCTTAAAAGCAAAACCTCTCTAAAAAAAATATGCCGATTGGGAAAACTATTCGTACTTCTGTTCTGAGCTCAGTCAATATTTACCTGTTAGCTCCGATGTTAACAAAAAAGCCGCTGTTATGAAGAGAATCATTCCCAGAAGCGCAAACTTAACAATTTCCCTATCCAAACTAAGCCCCAGAGCAAAGTTCCGTGGTGGAACTATGAATAACAACAACTAAAAAGCATTAAAAACCATTGCTAGTGTACTCACAAGCGCTTCAGTACTCCTCAAAATGCCACCTGCTTCGAGCGCGGCAATTCTAAATTCAAAGGGGAATTAAAAATAGCCAAAAGAAATGCTTTTCTGGAATTTACATCAGAAATTACTCCTACTACGCCCTCAAGTAAAATTTGGGCAAACATAAAGTTCATTAATGGTCTCTATAAACCAAAAACCATCCCCTCTTTAAATTGTTACAGCACATCTTTTCCAAAATTAATACATCCGGACGCTTGCGCAGACGAGTTTTGCAAATATTGGTCGGACCTAACCGTAAAATCATAATAAAAAGTACAAACTTTTATTCATTTGTTCTGTCCGCTTGCATAAGGTATACCCCAGGGTTGCTCGCTTTCTGTAGTTCTTTTTTTATTGCTTTTAACAAAGCGACATCGTTTCCGCTTACAAAAGCATCGAATTCATTGCTTACGCCGACGATTTCAATTTAATTAAAAAACCTGGGAAAACTAAGCATGTCTCTATCGACCTTCGAAATGTTATGAATGATTTATCAAAATAGTGTCATTAGTCTGGAGCTCAACTTTACTTCGACAAATGCAAACACTTACACGTTTGTCGAAAACACGGCTGCACTTGCCACATCCTCACGGAAAATGTAGCTGCCTCTCTTATTACACAATTAAAAGTGCTAGGAGTCATCTTCAATTAAATATATATGAAATCGGAATGACCATATATATAGTTTGCATAATTCTTTAGTAAACAAGTTAAATATCATAAAACGCCACTCCTTTGTCAAATACAACAGCAATATTTCATCCCTGATATCAACAATACACATTCTAATATTATCCAAAATTAGTTATGCCACCTATCTTTATGGCTTTGCGCCAAAAACTCAACTTTCCAAAATAAAGACAGTCCTAAATTCTTCGATACGCATAAGTTTTGGAGCTTTGCGCTCACTTCTGTAAACAACTTACAACGAGACATGGCTCTTCAAAAACTTTCCAAACTAATTCTTAACAGCCGCGACACTCCGATTTTCAAGACAGTAAGAAGAGTACAAAAACACAAAATAAAATACAAACATTTTTCCCCGTAATGTGCGGAGCTATTAGTGCCTGTACGCAAATAAACCTTCCGGATTCTCCTACTAAAAAAATATATACCTTAAACCAACCATGGCTGCTGAATAAATCAAGTATTAACACTAGCCTTTTTTTGGCGAGTCATCCTAATTCACATACATATATATACTATGTATTATGTGAAAACAATAACAATAGTAATATATTCATATACGGTAATACATCTACATATATCGAAATAAATAATATATGTATAACGCAACATGAGAATGGCGAGGTTAATTTGAATACAACTGACATTATCCTTGCACATTTTTCGCCTTTGTTATCCTCCAGTCGGCTACCTGACGTGGAACATTTGTCTACAAGTAACTGACAATAGGAGCAAACACGTTTGCTAGGCGAGAGAATCTTGTTTATGCAGTAAGAAAATAAAGTGCTTTACTTATTAGGGTTTGTTTGGGATAGTTGAGCGAATGCTTTCAAGATGTGTGTTTTGATTTCGCATTTTAATCGAGTTTTTTAGTTGTTCAACCGGTTTGCATGAGGAGAGAATGGAAATATGTACTAAGTACAAAGGTAACACTAGAGTTATTACTTTCTTACGAAGACATAGAGGACACTTTTTGATTTCTTATACTTTTTGAATAATAAAAGCACCTGCCAATGAAAGGGTTGATTTCAGCTTGGGTACTGTCAACTTTTGAAATTAATCTGCCATTCTACTGGTTCTGAAATTTATAATACTTGATCTGCTGTACTTCAGCTAAGTACTCAGGAAACAAACGGAGTTCGTATTTACTTTCCTTCTATATCCGTTATAGATAGCATTGTTTTGAAAGTATTTATAAAAGGGAGGATTTTTTCATATTAAAAAAATTTGATTTCAGCTTTTTACGGACGATAAATATACAGTCTTTTAATATTTTTCGCGCACAGTATCAAATATGACAAATATTGAGTTGATACACATTCGAAGAAAGTGCGCGATTGTAAACTCGAGTTATTAGATTTTAAATTGAATTTCCAGTAGGAAGTCGAACTTTGCCTACATTCCAAATATGTATATTTAAAACAATACCAACTAACACCCAAATTCATAAAAATAAAGAAAACTTCAAATGCTTTATACGAGTAAATCTAATTTTTTTTTTTAAATGCCACTATATAAAGCTCTTTAAATCTATTTTATTTTTATGAACAAGGCCATAAAAGTTTTGGATGTAGTGAGAGGGAGTAACAACACAAAAATGCTTTTAAAGCGCAGCGAAGTATGCCAGGTATTTGTTAGTTGCCTACATGCTTATATAATTGATTTGAGGTCGATAATTAAACGCAGACCTAATTTCACATGCAGGCTGTCGTACCGGTTCGTGTTAAGACATCGTTTATATTCGAGCCAACGCTACTACTCTCCGATCGCGAACCATTGCCTTTGCTGCTCTCGCTTTTCTTTACAAATTCGCTTTAGTTTTGGGCATTTTTAAACACTTCGCACTATAATAACCGCCATCGATTCGCCACTTCTCTGCTTGCTATCTTTAGACATCCCCTCGCTTAAGGAAAAATTTGTATAGGAAAGCAACAACAAAGTTAGCTAGCCACGATGAACGATAGCGAGTTTAGTTGTACCTCATTCATTTCGTTTGTTTCTCCACTAGGTAAGTGTTGGTGAATCGAGGGCGGCTAATGCTATTTTAAAGAAAAATTTACTATGCATCTATTATATTAAGTAACGAAATTCCACTATTTTATTTGTAAGTAAAACTCAGCCGTTTATCCCACTTGCTAATTTATCAACTTCAGCGAAAATACATTAAACTGTGATATGCAGAATTTCCATGAAGCTCGACAAATAGTCATACAACATTTATATGCTGTTGTTCATGCATGCCACTACAGCGTTGGAAATATAGCATTCGGCTGCACAGAAGCAGAATTCCAATAAAAACTGGTATAAATTACCTCACCACATCTATTCTAATTTAAACATATTGAGAAATATTTCTAAATCAAGATTTCTCAAATACCTTTCGTGTGTAAAATTTAATTTATCCAATTAATTTGATTGAATAAAAACTTTCAAATAACTGGCAACTGTCCTCAAAAATATGTTTGACTCTAATATTTAATTTATCTTATCAATTTAATTTGATTAAAATTTCCAAACATGTGACAACCCTCCTCAAAAATATTTTCGACTGTAAGCCCTATTAAACCTCTTTCTGTGGACACCCATATTATAAAATCGACTTTGAAAACGGGTGACAATCCTTCATAAAATACGTTCCAAGGTTTTAGTTCTTACATGCCCTTTGTCTGACTCCCATATGGTGATACATATTTCAATTACCTAATTCATAATACCTTAATTCAAATTGAATTTGATTTTCCTTTGCCTTTTCAAAACCATTTCGATTGATACCCATATTGTAATAATTGATTTAACTTTTCATATGATTTGAATTTAATTGTTTAAAAGGTGGCAATTCTTATCGAAAAAGTAAGACGTTGCTGTACATCTACAGGCCAAGACCTTTATTAAACACCTCATTTTTGAAAATCGAAGGAACGGTGTGGGTCTGATGGCATTGATTATTAAATAATTATAATTTAATTTTTTAATAGAGCCAAGCCCCTTAATTTGACACACCATTTTTGCAAATCGCACGGACAGTGCAGATCTGATGACTTGGACAAAAAATCCCTTCGCGTATTATACGAGGTCAAGCCTCACCGCCCGATGGCGCCACTATCGCTATAGAAATTTACTATACTGTAGTACATCTCGTAGACGGCTACTGTCAGCCGAATCGGACTCATAGTTTTGTTTTGAACGCGTGGGAAGTGGGCGTGGTCGCACGTCGGTTTTTTATGAGCCACGCACAGGTGGCCCGAAAACGGCTACCACGGAGGATAATGTGACAAAAATCCACGATCTCGTATTGGCAGACCGCCAATTTAAGGTGCGAGAGATAGCTGAGACAGTAGGGACTTCAAAAGACCGCGTGGGTCATATCCTGCATGAAATTTCGGGCATGAGAAAGCTTCCGCGCAACCGTGAGACCTCTTCAGAGCAGTGCCAAAATTTGTCGAATCGGGTTGCGAACTGCTGCCCCATCCACCGTACACTCCAGATTTGACCCCGTGCGACTTCTTTTTGTTTCTAAACTTGAAAAGGTCACTCGCCGTGTAGAAATTTGAGTCGAATCGGGAGGTCATCGCCGCCACGGAGGCCTACTTCGCAGACCTCGAGAAAACGTATTTTTCAGACGGGTTAAAGAAGTTGAAGCATCGGTGGGTCAAGTTTATCGAGCTAAAATGAGATTATCTTAAGAAATAAATAGCCACTTTCGTTCCGTTTTTCTTTTGTAGGCTAACTACTTATCGGACCACCCTCGTATATATAGATATTTTGGTGCTTATACTTTTGGTAAGTGCTTGGCCGAGCTTCCTCTCAAATTTGTGGTGTGTGTATTGATGTTGTTACACAAATGGAGGAGTATAAACACCTCTTCATGTGGTCGATTCTACGGGAAATTGAGAGATTTGTAACGTTGCCAGTGCACTTTTAAGGCTTATATCTTTAAGACAAAATTATCTGATAAACAAATTTTTTAGCAGAACGCTGAAACCAAAATAAGTCAGTGTTTCTGTGCAAAAATTTGTTTAACAGATAATTTTGTCTTAAAGATATGTATATGCCTGAAAAGTGCACTGGCAACGTTACAAAAAGTTCAATTTCCTGTAGAATTGGTCATGTATTCAATTTATGTATTTTAAGTACACTAGAGTTCGCCCGGTGGTTGAAATTCAACCATCATAACGGTCAGCATCCTTATATAAGATTAAATTATATTCTTGTTTATTTTGGTTCACTTTATTTTATTTTTGTTTTTTATTTTTATTTTTTTTTATTTATTTTATTTTTATTTTGTGTTATATTACCTTATTATATTTTATTTTATTTCATTTTAATTCATTTCATGTCACTTCATTCCATTTAATTTTACTTGATTTTATTTTATTTGATTATATTATATTTTATATTATATTATTTTATTCTATTTTATTTCATTTCGGTTTCATTTCAATTTATTTTATTTTATTTTAATTTATTTTATTTTATGTGCGAAGTTGTGCCATTTTGCGCAAGTCTAGTTGAGGCGAAATATCAGGTAATGCAACGTGACGTGGTGTGAAAGAATGTCATACCACGCTATGCCAAATGATGTTTTCATTGATGTCATATAAAGTGATATGTCATGTGGTGAAATTGGGTGTGGTGAGTTATGGTGTGGTGATTTGAGTTGTGGTAAATTAAGCTGTGGTGGGTTGAGGTGTGATGAGTTTAGGTGTGGTGAGCTCAGGTGGAGTAAGTCTTGAAGCCGAGGTGAGATGAGTTGAGGTGAGTTCAGTAAAGTTAAGGGGAAGTGAGTTGAAATGAAGTGAGGTGATATAACGGGAGCTGTGGTGAGTTGAGGTGAAATGCGTTAACCAACGTACATAACATGACAAAACATAACTTAACATAACATAACATAACATAACATAATATAACATAATAAACATAACATAAAATAACCTGACATGCCCAAACATAACATACCATGGCATAATATAACATAACGCATCATAACATAGCATAACACAACATATTCAGCGCCTTTTCCCTGCCTCTTATCTTTATCTCTATCACTTTCTCTACTTCCGCCTTTGTCTAGTTTTTTCATCTTTATTTTTATCTTTTCATCTTTATCTTTATATGTACCTTTTCCTTTACCTCCATCCTAATCTTTACCTTCATTCTTTTCTACATCTATGTACATATTCACACCATCCTTTGCCATTATATTAAATATTTGAATTTACCTTCTTCTTTGTCTTTATCTTTACGAATCTTTATTATTTTTATATTTTCCGTTATTCCTTTCTCTATCTACATATTCAACTTTTCCATCATCGTTGCATTGATTTCAATCTAAATTGTTCTTACACTGCAGCTTCGCATTTTACTATCAATATTAAAGCATACATTTACGAGGTATTTCCGCCCCAACCATGTACATGTATGGCATTGGTATTGGTGTGACTTTTGAATTGATTTTTTCGATCTATTTTAAACTAATTTGAAATTTTAAAAATCGTCTGCACATCAGCATCAAAATACCTTTCTAATGATGTGTAATTGTTTAAACCTTAGAAGTATAGTTTAGCCGTAAAAGGGGTGTAAAGGAAACCTGATTGCCTATTTATATAATAGATAGATTTAATTTGAAATGATAAACGCATAAGCGTAGTATTTGAAACCTCGTTTTACTTTATGTTCAGCAAACACTTCCATTTCAGAATCCAAATTAAATGTATTTGTCATTGATCTTCTTCGTCGTAAAATGGAAAATAAAATTTAACACTAAAAAGGCAAACATTAAACCCCTGAGTTTTAAGGTGAATTATTGTAATTCGATATTTATTAACTACATATTACAAAAGAAGTAAAGAAATACAAAAAAGTATTTAAATTTATCAATGTCGTTTCAATTAAAAAGGTAGACATTATTTTACTATTTTAATTTCAGTATTTCAATGATATGTTTGAGACCAATTGCAGAATCACATTGGCGTTCAAATTGAAAACTAACTTTTTCTCAACTTGAGAAACAGTCCTATTTTCATACAAAGAAAATTGCCCTTTTTATTGAGAAACAACGTTGGAGATTTGAGAAATATCTTAGTTCTCAACTTAACCTCAAGTTGAGCTCAAACCTAAATGTTTTTTGGGTACTTTCAAATTTTTATTTATGTATGTATGAGTATGTTCGGAGAATCTTAATTAAAAACACCTCTTCTAGATATAGCAGAAGCCTGTACATTAGCCTGGGTCGATTTTTTTTCTGTATTGAGTATAGCAAAATCGTAATCTACGGAAAATTCTAAGAAACTTTGCCCTTGAAGCCATAAGTCCCAAATGAGTTTGAAGTGCGCGCAAATTGATATGAAAATTCCAACTCCAGAATGGTTTAAGAATCACTTTTTTTTTTCAAAAAATTCAAATTTCATGCGTCAAAACATTACAAAGAAACCAAAGTGCACAATGTTAATTTATTAAAACCATTTCATTAATCCATTTATTAAAAACTCTAAACGCCATCGGCATTAAGACCATCAAAAAGTTTTTATAAGAAAGATGTTACTTGAAAAAAAACAAGTAATTTTTAAGCAAAAAACACAACCGGCATCAATTCTCATATAAAAATTTAGGATTACCGTTAATTTCTTCGTGATCCATCTATCGGAACTAAACCAAATTAGTATGGCACCACCCTTGAGGTACCACCAAAAAAAGAATTATCGGAAACGGTTAACGTGGTCCAAAGTTATGCGGTAACTTACATAAAAAAATATTCCGACGAATTGATAACCTCCTGCTTTTCTTTGGAAGTCGATTTTAAATCGTAACTGACTTGAAGTAATTATAGTATATTTATCTTACACATTTAAATATTTTCTGTTGTCCATCCGAAGTACTATGTTTCGACTTTCTACAGTGACTGCCATAGCGTCTTCACGACTTTTTCTATAACGCAAATGGGGTCAATGAACTTCCCCTCCTCGAGACAAAAACATTGGTGTATCACACTTTAAAATCCGACTATAAATGCCGTAGATATTAAGAAAAATTTAATTTGGGGACTACTAGGGTTGTACAAAGCAAAATTTTTTTTTATTAAATCCTCTCATATGAGGGAATGTACGGCGAACTTTTTTTTTAAATAAACCTACATTGTGCACTTTGGTCTGCTCATATTTTTTGACGTATGCAAATGGTTTTTTTTTTTAAAGTTATTCTTAAAAATTTGCGTTCAAATTCATTTGGGTTCCATGGTTTCTGGGGCTAATCTTCTTAGAATTTCCAAAGATTACGTTTTTGCTATACTCATTGTCATGGATTTTTCTCCTGAACAATTTGTCAGTTCCCAGTAGGAATTAGAGGTGGTAATAATGTCTTACCAGCAACTTACTCTTCAACCGGCGGCCCTTACCCCTTCCCTGGCGAATTTCCCTTGCTCTAATAAAGGCATGGCCGACTTATGGAAGTAGGAATTTATAATGTACATTTGTTATCAGACATAAGTACATACTTCTTACAGCCGAGACAGACAGGCTGAGTTAAGTTGCATTAAGTGGCACAAATGCAAATAAGATTTTTACCCTTGACAGACGACACTTATCTGCATTTAGGAAACAGCTGATTTGCTGTTGTTGATAAATAGCATAAGAATTCTTTGATGTCTGAATATACATACACACCATTAGCGCACCCAAGGGGTGGGTTTTGGAGTTCACACCCCCCCTTCCAAAATCTTGGCTACAAATCAGCTAAAAATTAAATGAAGCAAATATACACATATATAGGTGACCATGTATATAACTATATGAGTTGTTATAAATGAAAGTGGTGTAAGTCCATTTTTGCATATATCGAGATATTTAAAAGTTTGTATTCGATTAATCTTAAAAATGTTGGTAAAGGTTAATAAATCCTGGTCATGTTTTTTATATTGCTATTACATCAAATTTATTATGCAATAAATAATATTAGAGTTGCTAACGAAGCTAAGATAGTTTTTTACTTCCGAATGGACTTGCACCACTTTCAAAAATAACAAATTTTTAAACCAAAATGAGGAAAAGTGTAAGTCAATGTTTTAACACCCTTTATGGAAATTTTATTGTTAAAAAAACTAATTTTTTTTATTTTCTTTTATACTTAAGAAAATAATAACAAAAGGAGTATTCAAGTATTAACTTAAACAAATAATAAGTAAGAAAAGATTGTGATTATTATGTCAAATGAACGCAAAATGTATATTTCTGATCGTTTAATTCCAAAAAAAAATAATAATAAACACGCTGCAAATTCGAAAGTAAAACGAAATAATAGGAATTGCGAACAGAATTACTTTTCACTTTTACATCAGTGGATAAGTACCGTTACCTTGTTTATACTTTTGGCTTTATAGGGTCCTACAGACGGCATACATATTTGCCAAAGGTCTGCGCAATTGTAATAATAATAGCGATTAAAAGGTGTTT
>JAPVRG010229930.1:0-13360 GCA_029783565.1 Rhagoletis cerasi | reverse complement strand
GTGAGCATATTCATGCATATGCCTATATCGATCTTTTATGTCAAAGCAAAGAACTGTCAAGCAAATTGAAGCAAGTTTTATGTGAATCGAAACGCTCTAAAGGTTAGTATGCTATATTGTTTTCACATGAAATTTTGACATCAAAAAGTAAAGTATAAAAAAAAAAATAAAAAATAAAATTCGAATCAAACTGTTTTGTGTAGATCAGGGGCGTCTGTTGTTGAAGATTTCGGAGGGTGTTTTGATATGTATATCTTATTTTATTATATTTCTTAGGTTGTCTACATTATGTTAAGTTGAGAGAATGACGTAAATTTTTTTTTGATCAATTACGATGTTTGATTTCTCTGTTAAAAAATGGAACTAAACAATTATCCAGGGTGCTCGCGCATTTCATTTACTTCAAGAAGAAAACTATTTGCAGTTCCCCATCTTGTCAATTTTGGCTATGGCGGAAGGGCGATTTTGGGATACATTTTCTTAAAAGCTTCATTGCGCAAAGCAAATTAAAAGAAAATTTGTTTCCATTCCATATTAAAATTTATACGATGATTTTGAGCTTCAGGCCCAAAATCAACGTATATATTATAATAAAACGGCTAAAATCAAAAAACTAGTCAGTCCATATTAAATTGTCAACATCACTTAAGCGAGCTCTTATATCTTCGGCCACTCGGTGCACTGCGTGCCAAACAAGTAACGTGCAGTAACCTTCAGCGCCTTTGCTGATTATACCACATCGACCCCTAATCGACAAAAAAACGTAAACGACATATTTTTAAAAAATTTTCTTTTTGATACAGAATTGCACGTAGATGCTCTAGAATATTTTGAAAAAAAAATTGTCGCTTACGTTTTTTTTCTGCCGGTTAGGGCTCGGTATATGACTCTGCGTCAGTGACATTAAAATAATTTTCGACGAAATCAGTACCCAATAGTTGCATGGAATCATCAAATGCTTTTGCAATTGTGAAGTGATTCGTCCGTTCTAGACAAACGGCGTTTAATAAAAGAGCAATTGAATATGTTTTTTTGACAAAATATGCCTATGTATGCATTTAAGGCAAAATATGCAAGAATATGCACTACCAAATCGATGTCACCTTAACACAAAACTCTTTATTCGCAACATTTGTTAATCTTGTACGATCGATTTGGACAAAGTTTAACCCCTAACCCCCCTTGGTGTTCGCCGCTACTGAATTCTATAAACTGTCAGTTTTCACAAAGTTTAAAATGCACATGTGTTTTTTAAATTGCTATGAAAATTGTGTTGCTAGCTTCATGTTGCCAACATGTTGCAAGCTTTTTCATAGCGTGGAAATGTGGAATTTCACACTTATTTAACTGTAATAAATTTTATATGCAATTTGACAGATTTTTAGCGTGAAAAAGGAACAGAATGCAATGCTTATGTCTAAAAAAACTAAATTTATTTTTCTAACATTACATACTTTACTTTAAGAGTGTGAATCAATTCCAAAGTGAATTAATGTCAATTGACATTATTTCACTTCCGGAATGTGTATTAATGTCATTGACATTAATTCCATGGACTTTATTGCACGTCACCAAAGCTACTTATTAGCCATTCCATCGTTCACAGTTGGACTTTCCACTAGAGAGGATCCATATTAAAGCAACATTCTACTAAATTTCTTAAAGGACCACATATACATTTATAATATTTCATGTTTTTGCAGTGCCTTACTTTTATAGTATGCATTTTAAATCAATGCATATTTCTAACAGCTCTGCTATTTAATACATTTAAATAAGTAAATTTGCCTTGTGTGTTATTATTTTTCAATGCGCACAAAATTCCTTAAAAAATTAAAATTTCTAAAGCAATAATAGATTGAGGCTGCAGTGCTGCTTAAGCAATTTACGAAAAATATAAATGTATAAAAGTATATTATTATTATTATTATTATTATTATTATTATTATTATTATTATTATTCGTCTAAACGCGTAAATGTCTCGTAACCGCGTAAACCTCTTAAATAAACTGGTTTTCCATACAAAATTAAGTAAGTTTGCGAGGTTTACGCGGTTACAAGGCATTTACGCGTTTAGACGAATACCCCTATTGAATTTACCAATCGATTATGTGGCAGTGATTAGTCGCAGCGCATTACTTCCCGCCGCAGTTATGCAGATAGTTTTTTCCTCAGTACTAGCTGATACCCGCTACTCCGTCTGTGCAGCTTTCTAATTTCAATATACTTGCAGTAGATTTTTAAAGCTAAAACTACAGCTTTATTGAATTTAAAAACAATGTCCCGTAGTCATAGTTAAGATGAAGTCCACTCTAAAGTTAGAAGCAGTTTTTTGACATCATTTTAAATGGAATATCTATATGCATGGATAACAAACCTTTTAACTCCACAAAACTTATTAAATTTTAACTATTTATGTAGAACCGTAAATATGAATTTTCTGGAAATCCCGTCTATTGAGGGCCAGTTTTTCAGTGCTGGTTTAAGCTCAGTTTAAACGAAGTTTAGTTAAACTCAGTTTAAATTTAAACAAGTTTAAACTACTGACCAGTTTTTCAGTGCGAGTTTAAGGCCGCTTCATAATTTAGATGTTTTGTAGGGCAACACTGTTTTTTCTCTATGCTAATGGGCACAAAAAGCGTTGCATATGCCATGGCGCTCGTATGAGCAATACAAAAATAAGACAAAAATGCTAAAATGCGCAACACTCTCCACAAAAAAATTTATTATACTATTATTGTTTTATTATATTATTTATTTATATTATTATATTATTATTTTATTATACTAAAACGGCAAATAGACAGCATAACAGCTGATAGCTTAAACTCGGTTTAACCCAACTAGATTGGGCGTTTAAACTAAGTTTAAACTACGTTTAACTTTGACTGAAAAGCTGCAAACTGAGTTTAAACTCAGTTGAAATGGCAAACAGAGATAAACTCGCACTGAAAAACTGGCCCTGAGTCATCTAATGGTATACCTTTTCAATTTGATTTGTTTGCAAATATAGTATATGTATGCAGTATATGTTTTTAATTTAATCTAAATCGGACTATAAATAAGGATTTTCTGAATATCACCGCTCCAGCGCCACCTAGCGAATCCATTTTCTTAAAAGTATTTCTCATCCGACCTGCAGCATACGTTTTTAGTTTAATCGAAATCGGACGGTAGATACAGATTTAATGAATATCTGGACTCTAGCGGATTCTTCTTTTTTTGTAGAAGTCGCACCCCTAGAATGCGTTTCTAATTTCATCAAAATCGGATCATAAATACAGGTGTTCTGAATATCTCGACTAATTCGCCACCTAGCGGATTAAAGTATAGCCTATGTCAGTCAGTTGAAATCTTTTTATTAGTTTTTGAGCCAAGTTTTAACAAAAAAGACGGCCACGTTTTTATACACAGGGTATCCAAGAAGTACCACGAGAAACTTGAGGGGAAGCTAGGTGGGAGGGTGAGCTCCCTGATAAGCAAAAGGTGTTCAGATTAAAGTGTTGCCGTTTTTGAAATTTTTAAATTTAAAGTTAATTTAAAAAAAAAATTACTACTACCCGGTTTCACAGTTCGTGCTTAAGTAAGATCTTAGCTAAGCACAATTTGAAACTGAGTAATCGTGTGTAATGAAATGGTGCCTAGCCAAAAAACATAAATCTCTAAGAACATCTATGTTGAAGTGTAGCGAGTGAGTCTAGAAGGTTTGAAAGAGTAATTATTTGGATTTACATTCCTTGGCCAGATTTTTTTAAATTAAAAAAACATCAATATTTCAAAAACGGTGACACTTTTTTGCTTATCAGGGAGCTCAGAATAGCCTTGTTAACAATTACTTAGCTATGTGTTTGCTAGAAAGTACGCAACAAAAATTGCATATACAGTACAGCAAGAGAATCACAATAGAAAATACTGGCATTCTTAATGTCAAGTCGAATGAAAAAATGGACACATTCACAAACATACACATACAAAGGTACATGCGTTCGCGTAGACAATTTCTGTACTTATATTTTTACATGTAAAAGGATGTATATGTACTATACTTTTATATACATACATACATACATACATACTCGCACTCTTATTCAGTCTGCTGTAAAAAAAAATGGATGATTTCACTTTTTCTCGCTTCTTCTATTTATGAAGTGCACATAATTGCAAACTTCTATCCCCGCTCTAAATAGTACAGCACAACAATCCACTTAGGTGGTCATGACGGCGATAAGGAGAGATCTCTTGAAGCTTTTGAAAAGCATTAAAATAAATCATATATGCACATGTATAAGTACGTATGTACATAAATACGTGCTCATATAAGCTATACGTACATTTAAAGTATGCTTACAAAAATACATAGTATGCATACATATGTATATGCACATTCAAGCTATTCATTCATACATATTCATGCTTGTCATGTCAATCAGATATTCACTGTCATCACCTTCCCCATGCAAAATACCTGAAGGCAATGATACTTCTAAAATAAAAATATTTCTCTGCATTCTTGTATGTATACATAACTATAAGCAGCGCATCCATAAAAACTTCTGCAGTATGTGTACTTTTGAGTCCTGGTTAAAATCTTCAATACTACCCTGTCAGAAAGGGCTTTTTCAATAAGCCCTTTCCTTTGGAAGAGGTATTGGAAGATCTTTAAACAGCGCTGCCATTCGTAGGCAACGGAAGTCAAATAAACAAATAAAACAAGTAAGGAAAGTGCTGTCCTCGACTATGCCGAAGGCTTCATACCTTTCATGAATAAAATAAAAATGCATCTTTTTTTAACCGTTGCTTGGAAGCTATACATTATACTAAATTTATCTTGACGGTTTTCACTGTGAACTTTTTATTTATGATAAGCAAGCAGGGTAAAAAATCTCAGGTCCCTATCCACTTAAATGGAGGAATTATATTACAAAAACTCATATCTGAACAATCAGTGGCATGGCAGATATAGGTTTTGATAGATTAGTAAATGGCTCACAAAATTTCAGTATGTTGTTGTGGTCCGGTTTTGTCAGTTCCTAAAAATTATTAATACATTATAAAAATAGACCCGTGTACCAAATTTCAGTCGGATATCTCGAAAACACCAAACCAAACCCAAGTTATAATACCATTTCATGTTCATGAAAGTTATAAAAATCGCAGTAGACGTGCCGGTGCGTTTCTGGTCCAAAGATTAATTTGATAGTGTAGTTTCATATAAACTTTCCGCTTCTATGGGAGGCTAAATCAGAAGGCTTTGAAAATCTGACCATATCCATACAAAATAGAAAATGGTAAAGAATCGAGCACAAAAGATACGAAATAAGAGCTCCCAGAAGGTATCCTCTTTTCTAATTTTGCCGACTGGGTACCTTTTCTATATAACAAATATGCAGATATGGATACCTATACTCTATATGCGTACGTAAATATGTTTGTAGATATACATATAAACATTATTACATACCTCTTTTTACGTGTATATGCGTTTTCTATTTCAATGCTAGTATCAGCAATTAAATTTTCACAATTTAACTTGTCTCCAAGCGTGCAATGCGAGTGGAAGTGGGAATAATATGAAGAAAAATTGTCGAGTTTCTCACTCATTTGGACAGGAATATTTCGCAGAAATAACTTTACAAGCACATTTAGCCGACGCGACGCACTGATGACTAAGGGTAAGATTTCTCCTATGTGGGTTGTCAGTTAACCCTTAGTATTTATGCCATTTTGGTATGTAAGTATGTCATTACTTTATACGCTTTTCTTCAACTTTCTCTTCATAAAAAGTATAGTTGATGTTTGAGCAAAAATAGTCTTGCCCTTGACCAAGAATAGCTGAAAAATTATTCGTTTCTCCAAATCGAACACGATAAATTTTTTAACCCTGGAAGTACATAGTTATTTTTTATATGCTAAGTACATACTTCGTCGAATCGATGACAGTCGTACACATAATGGCTATAAAGCTATTCGACACAATAAAGTGCAAAATTTAGTTAATTTTAATTATTTACTCAAAAATTTAATTTGTTTTTAAAATTGCATTTTCAGTGTGCACTTTCGTGTTACATTCATACAGGGCGCGCCACTTTTTCAGGGTTAGAGAAAACATTTTCCAAACACTTTTAGTTATCTTTGGAAAAAGATATTGAAAAAAACAATTTAAATAGGCCAACTTTAGTAATTAATTAATATACAAAAATACAATTGAGGCGTATAGCTGCAAAAGTAGCTAACTCCAAAAATAATGTTTTTACAGGAGAAGCCATGTTATGCTGCACTAATAATAATAATAATACATTGGCGCTTACACATATGTTAGTGTTTGGCCGAGCTTCTCCTCCGATTTGTGGCGTGCACCTTGATGATGTCACACAAAGGGGAGGGACCTACAGTTTAACGCCGACTCCGAACGGCGATTGTATTTTTGTGAGAAGCTTTTTCATGGCAAAGTACCCTCGGAGGTTTGCCATTGCCTGCCGAGTGGTGACCGCTGTTAAGAAAAACCTCTTTTCTAAATTTTTTTTTTCGACGTTGCTCTGGCCAGGGCTTGAACCCAGGCCTGCGGAGTGGAAGCGCTCACTGCTGTTATGCTGCACAGAACCTAATAAATATTTAAATTTTTTTCGTGTATATTAAGTGTAGTTTAGATAGTATACAGATGAACGTAAGCTGTGAAATCATACTCACTTATTTCATGATTTAATGAATTTATCCTTTTTGATTTAAATAGTTTTTCAACTCACTTCTAGTTTTGTTCCAGTTTCGTTTAATACATATGAATTAATAAAAGTAAAACTTTTTGAATACTTCATTATACTTTTGAGCTTTTTTAACATGTAATGAAATTACGAAAAAAAAAAAATCTTTTTCGGTTCTTTCGGCCATGGAAATGGATTCCTCGGCAAAAGGGCAGCAAAAATATGTGTTTAAAGCTTTTAAAAATTTCATTGCATACAGTTTTCATGTCAAAAAGGAAAAAAAATTTAAAACCCTCTATTTCTGAGGACAATTTTAAAGGCCAAGGTAATCTTTTTATCCAACGGGTTTATTTTTCCTGAATTCTCCAACTCAAAAGCTTTAAAATACTGTTGAATTTATTTCGCTAGATGTTCACGTTCTCGAGAAGTTGGATTTTTTCACAAAAATCTTATTTGAAGAATTTTTCATTTACCTTAATGCTAACGGATAAACAATAGGACAATTCATCTAAACGCGTAAATGCCTTGTAACTGCGTAAACCTTGTAAATAAATCTGTCTTTCATACAAAATTGAGTAAGCTTAGAAGGTTTACGCAGTTACAAGACATTAACGCGTTTAGATGAATTGCCCTAATATTTTGGATTTTATTCATTAAGGTTTGTAAATGTATGAATTTTGTGATGTACCAATCCATGAACAGACGACGTATACCGACGCGGAACTAGCACGCCTTCCCCTTTGAATTTACTGTTGTCTCGATCAAATTGGGTGTTAAGTTTTCTTTACCACTCTGGGTCCGTTGCACAGTTTTTGTGCGTTCAATTTCCGAATAAGCCTCTTTGTTGATCCAACTTATAACGTCAATGAATATGGAGGCATTCAAGGTGGCTTCAAAGAACTCAAAAATTCAGATGGATAATTAACAACTTAAACTTTGCTAATTACTGTAGCAATCGATTTATATTCGACCACTTCCGCTGGAATTTTCAATTGAATTTGACCGTTTAATTTATTAAAATCATCGTTCCTCGGAGAGCCTCTTATCGGTTGACCCTTCCCACGAAAATCTCGCACAGTTCCATCAACTTCAAATTCAGTGGAAGCTTAAGTGCTGAATGCGCTGGACATCCACCATCGGGTAGTGTAGATCCAATCGCCGAAGAAGCTTCTTCTACTGCAATCCTATTTCGCATTCGAACTGACGCCAACATTAAATTGACGAGGCAGATTTTTCCCGTACCTCCTGAAGCGTCTAGGAAGATAATTCCGCCATTTCAACAGCAACTAAAAGTTCTTTCTGCGTTTGCACAAATTGTTACAGCTGATTCGCATCAAACTGTTGATCTCGCTTCAAGTCTCTGGCTTTGCTGTTGATTGGCATGTATAAATAAGTCGTCAATCAATATTAGAGCTTCATTGAAAAAGTCATCCGAATCTTTCTGATTTGGATCGGTTGCACGTGCTTGCTTCAAAATATCTTCATAGATTTTTCACGATGCGTTTCAATAAATTCCCGACTCAGGTGTCGACTGAATTTCCGATAAAGTGCCAAAAAACTGTGATGTAATTTGAAAAAGTGATTTTTTTTAAATCCGTATGATTTGTAAAATTATGGCCCCTATACAGAGGATATGCATCACCTCCAGTTTTAGTTTTACTAACCCACTCACGTGGATATCGGTTTCCACATTTCTCATTTCGCATACATATTTTTCTTGATTACATTTTCTTAGCTAGATGGCAACCCTATGCCATAATATGCCTTGACAAAAACATTCCCCAATACCACCCGTTTCATATATATCCTGAGAAATACTTTTTATGTCACAAATTTAATTCATCTTAATATTTTGAAATAGTTGGCAACTCTATTCCAAATATGTTTGGTCTAATATGTTCCGCTTATATAAATATTGTAATCTTTGATGTGAATTGCAGCATGAATTAATTTAAAATTTTTAATCAGGTGGCAACTCTTGTTAAAATATATTTGATTAAGTGTTCTTAAATATCTTTCTCAAATACCTTCCACTTTATATCTATACCTTTATACTTTACGTACATAATAGATCAATTTTATTTCTCAGACAGGTGACAACTCTTTAAAAAATAACCAAACTTCACAGGAACACCCTGCGGTTTGCGATAAATTTATCCTAAAAATTAAAAAAAAATCGGTCGTGGTTTCAGAGTCTATAGGAAGCATGAACACATACATACATACAGGGTTACAGGGAAAGTCGTCCTATAACTTTACATGAGTATTTAGGTAATTTCTGATTAATTTTGTTATATGCAGGGCCGACTATGAGAGGGGAGGGTCGGGGGTGGTTTCCACCGGGCCCGGAGTTTTCAGGGGCCCGGATTTTTCGGAAATTTAGTTGGAAGTTACAAATATTTTGCTAAGTTGATAAATTTGATTAAGAAAATTTATAAAAAAAAATTGTTGGGGTGGTGAGGGGCCCGCCACCAGTATTTCCTCCCGCACCCGGATTTTCCCTTGACGACCCTGGTTATATGCCATGATGTTCAAAACTTAAAAATGAAATAAAAAATAAAAATTAATTTAAGGAAAAGAATGAGAAATTGAAATAATGAATAAAAAAGTTTAAATTGTTAATTTTTCGTTTCAGTCACGAAATTTTAAAATTCTTTGCTTCTTATGAAATTTTACCCTCCACTAGTTGAGCCCGAAATCCGCCTACCGGTTACTTCTTGCGTTTTATTTGCAAATGAAATTTTATGTGACTGACACACGATGGAGTGAGCTACATACGTACATATCATGATCAGAGAGGCATTGGTATCTTCGAATGATAAAAAAATAATTATTTATACGAATACTACGCTCAGATGACCAAAGATTATTTTAAAGGATTATTAACATATCGAATTTAAATTAATTATTTTACAACGAAAAGTCGCTGCTAATAGGGACGCATTGTCATTGGGCACATATTGAGCTTAGCACTAGTCTCTGTTCAGTGACTATCTTATTCGTATGCAGATGCTCTTAACAAATAAAATTTAAAATAGCTTAGCCTGCATGTTGCCAACAATAGTACTCAAGCGCCGGAAACATTTTTATCTGAACACAATTTTTTAGTTTCTTCCTACTCGTTTGCTATGCGCCTTTTTGAAATTGTGGGTGCAGACACTTCAGTCATAGCGCTCCCTCTTTTCCTTTCAACCCACCGCACTTAGTCGAGCATGTGCAAATAATTCCCACATTTGCGGTAAAATCATTGCAGTCCATTGCCCCATTTGTTTGCAAGTGGCAGGCTGAGAGCGGCGGAAGTTGGCTTTTCTGAATAGATTGTAAATTTTATTTTATACAAATTCAAAACTCGACATTGCATGAATGGAAACAGCGACCAGCATAACTTCTAGTCGGCTATGGTGCACCGTTCAATGAGCACCCGCCCGCCACCCACCGACTGCACGGATATACATACATATACAAGCAGCATATTCAACAATTTCTATGTTTTGTTCCTTTATTTATTAATACTTTTTGGTTTTTGACCTATAAAAAATTTGTAGACAAGCCTAAGCTGAAACCGGCGTTGCGGCAGAGAACTTTTTCAACACCATGACCAAATTCCTGCCTTCATATGCCCTGGCGTCCTTTACTTTGTACGTACATATGTATGTATCTTCACTACGGTGCATCACTCTCCATAAAAAAATCGATACTGTTTTTCTATCGAAATTACAAAATTTATTATGTTTTAGGACTCCCGCCAGAATATTTTGGAAGAACATTAAGATAAACGTGAGCTGGACCGATTTGAAAATACCTTCAAAAGTCGAGATCTTTATAAAAAAAGATTAATTTTTAAAAGTATGTTTTCCAAAAAATCACCTCAGAAATTTTTGGAGGTATTTTCTAATCGGTCCATCTCACATAAATCTTAACATTTGTCCGAGATATTTTGGCGGAAGTCTTAAAATGTAATAATTCTGGTGGAGAAACTGCATTTTTTTTTGGTGAGGCACCCCAATGTACGTAGGTTGTTCAGTTGAAAACGAAGTGACGCGCTCCTTTTGTAGGCAGTGGAGATAGAGGCAACCCAATTTGTTGAACAACAGTTTAACAACAAAGTGACCATCAAGTGAGTACACAACGTACGGAAGTGGAATGAGCACTGAACGATTTCTATTGTGTGTGCTTGCAAAAGTTGCCAACATTGCTAATATTGAATGTAAGTATAAATATTTGAGTAAGGAAGCTCATAGGGATGTATGTATGAACAATTTTTCTGTTCGTTTGTTTAAGCTTGAAGCTGTACTAAATACTCCTGTAGGAAAATTTGAGAGCGCTTTGTAATTGTTGGTGTTTGTACTTATGCCTGTTGCCCCTTATGGTTATAATTGATTACTGATGTGTATATTAGAAGCATATTTATTATCTGTTCATTTAGGAATTAAGTTTCAATTGGCCCTTGAGATCCGATCGTACAAACTGGCATCAATAGCCGAGATCCCTAGCGGGCTATGACAATAAGTTCTGATCTCTTTTGAATAAAAGTGGATTTTGAAATGTATAAAAAGTCGAAAGGAAACTGTAATTCATGCATATGGCCGATATGTAGTTCTGCTTCCGTTCGTATGTTTGATTTAGACAGCCTCAGAAAGCTCTGTGATGTTTGTTCAACCAGCGATGGTCGAAGTGGTCAAGATACTGTTTTAAGATTAGTCAACGCACTGCTTGCAGCTGCTCTATGCTTTTCCATCGAGTACTGTATCAGGCTTCTCCATCGTGCATTCGTATGCTTCCATATTTCGCGGAACATCATCATGCTCGTGACCCTTAATAGCTTGACAATGTGCTGCCGAAGTTATTGTAGGTTTCTTCGACATTACTCAGTTCACATCGAGTTAAAGTACGTTTACATATAAATATAATCTCAATTAAAGCTCGTTCGTTAATCACCCCGTTTACACAGTCAAATCAATGATTATCAGCTGTCAAATGTGTTGTGTTGAGTTTTCCCACAAGTGAAGATGATTTTTAATTTCTTCTTTGTGCCAATGTGTTCGCTTTTTCCTGATAAAACAAACAATTCAAATATATTTGACTAACAATTTTATTAAAAATAGATTTACGAGCCTCTTTTCCTTGCTAGCATCCATTTTTGTTTACTTTCACATTCGACATTTCTCCTCTTCTTCGCAAAAATAGTCGATAAAACTAGGTTGGAAACCGAAAAGTTATCGGTTTAATCCGAGGTAATTTTATAACTACAAATTAACGGGGGACGATTTTTTATGGCTAATCTGTTTTTTTAAATTACAGATTAGAGAGTTAAGCTCAGAAATGAGCATAATCTCTACATATGTAAGTGTACTTTTAGCTGTCTGAGAAGCCTTCACCGCAGCTTAACTATCTACTATAAAGGGGCGTTCATCATGCTTACTAACTTTGCAGATAAATTTATCTTACCTTAGAACATTTCAACTATCAATTCTTTCGACTCCAGCGCCCTTCGGGCCTTTCTTGTTTTCAAACTTACATACGAATACACATTTGTGACAATTTTGGTATGGTTCCAATCTACAGAAAAAAAAATAGGCTGCTGCATCGCAAACTTTTAGCGCTCACAGTTGTTTTTTATCACTGGATTTCTTTGCAGGGCTGCCGCTACCCTGCAAACCATGCTTTAAGAGCATTCTGAATAGTAGAAAAATCTTAAAGAATTCGTAAAGAAGGCAATGGCCCGTAGTTATAGTCAACATAAAGTCGACTCTAAAGTTAAAAGCAGCTTTTTATGAGAGATATTCCATTGAAAATAATTTCAAAAAGCTGCTTTTAAATTTAGAGTCGACTTTATTTTGACTATAACTACGGGCCATTGTTTCTCCTCCGATTTTTTGCCGAATTTTCTTAGATGAAATGTACTGTGCGCACTTTGATTCTTTTACGAAAATTCGGAAGAAAATAGCTACAATGTGAAAAGGTTTTTCAGAATTTTTTCGGAATTTTTTTTTTTTAAGAGTTTCTTTAAGAAATCGTATAGACATTCCCTTACGAGTTCTTGTCAACCGCTTCATACAATTTTTTTTAAAGATTCGTAAAAAAACTGAACAAGCTTCCGATACTCTTAAAGATTTCGTTAAGATTTCGGGAACTTTTGGTTTGCAGGGTAGCTAGCTGTGAGTATAGTTGCAAGCTTCCATGCATGGAAGTCTGCAATTTTTTATGACAATTCATATGTTCCCTGCTAACTAAGCACTCTCTGTGTTTGATTTCAAAGGGAAAACAGTAAACTAAAAATGCTGACACAAGCAACAGTTTTATCGAAGAAGTAAAATCATATTTATGCTATATTTAAATTAACATGCATAACTAGGAGAAAAAAAAGAAAAAAAAGAAAAGAAAAAAAAAAATTTAGAAAAAAGGTTTTTTCTTAACAGCGAGGGCACTTCTGCCATGAAAAAAAAAGCTTCTCACAAAAATACAATCGCCGTTCGGAGTCGGCGTTAAACTGTAGGTCCCTCCCCTTTGTGTGACAACATCAAGGCGCACGCCACAAATCGGAGGAGAAGCTCGGCCAAACACTAACATATGTGTAAGCGCCAATCTATTATTAACTAGGTAGCAGTCACTATGTACATATACGAAGATTTTGCATGGAAATCGATGTTAACTTTTATTC
>JAPVRG010229916.1:0-14633 GCA_029783565.1 Rhagoletis cerasi | reverse complement strand
GCACTATGTCTACATCGTTGTAAAGCTCATACAGCTCATCGTTAAATCGTCTGCGGTACTCGCCATTGCCAACGCGCAAAGGCCCGTAAATCTTTCGCAGAATCTTTCTCTCGAAAACTCCAAGAGCCGCTTCATCAGATGTTTTCATTGTCCATGCCTCCGCGCTATACACCAGCACAGGCAAGATGAGTGACTAATAGAGTGTGATTTTTGTGCGACGAGAGAGGACTTTACTTCTCAATTGCCTACTCAGTCCAAAGTAGCACTTGTTGGCAAGAGTGATTCTCCGTTGGATTTCAAGGCTGACACTATTATTGGGGTTAATGCTGGTTCCCAGATAAACGAAGCGCTGACCATCTTCGTTAAATAAAGTCAGCACGTCTGAGTTTTGTTTTATTTTATTTACCCTCAAAGGCTAAGGAGCTATTACGAGTCTTTTTACTGCGATTTTAAAAATCCTAAAGAGCCAGGAACTTGATCTATGCGTACCGATGCTGGCTCCGAATGGACCCTTCTCTACACACATCCCTCGAAGGAGTAAGTGTGAGAAAGAACACCTATGTACAAGTGGTCCAGTAAACATATTCTTGCATAGGTCGAATTTGAACGGAAGAGTTTGAGGAGGTGTTTCCATCCAGGATTGCTACGATGTAAATCTAAAGTTTAAGCTTAGAGGTTGCGGTGATAAAGGAGGCCGGAGACTAGCTACGTACTAACGTAATACCGAACAGAAAGGTAATCAGGACTTTACGATTGCTTAAACTAACCAGGGAATGATTGACCTCTGTCTCGGTCGCCTCGGAATGCTTCCGCGGCGGTATTGCAGGTACTTTTAGTCGGTTTATCAAGCGCTATCCGATCGAAATTTGGCGAAAATCTCAACTTGCAAAGTTGCAAGATCAGTTGGACCAAGGTTGGACCGTATGCAGACAAAGGAGCTTTTCAAGTTAGCCAAGCGTCAACTGTCCGTGCTGACAGGAGTCTTTACAATTAACTGTCCAGTAGGAATTCATACGGTACAGCTTAACATCGTCTCCGCACCCAGTTTAACTTTCCCCAACTCACCTATATTTCGCAGTTGATATGTGATTGTTGCAAAATTTCTGTATTTGCGGTCGATTCAAGAATATGATTCGTCTATCTGCATCATCGGCCGCTGCCGCTGTTGTTGTGAGGTCTTCATCATCTAGAACAGAGAGCAAACAACCAAAGTAAAATAAGTTATCTTAGTTAGATGAAATGATTTGTATGCTTAAAATTTAAGGGATATTTAAAGAAACCTATTTTTTCATAATAAGCATAGAGCACAAATTTATGTTTAACACAAAATTGTATATCTAATGAAACTGATTAAATCTATACACTTAAAGGATGAATATGCTGATGATTTTACGAAATTTTGAAGAGCATATGTAGGTACTCGTGACAGTTCACCATTAAAACTTATAACTTAAAAAAGAAAACTTGATATGATGAGCACACTGGCTCTTAACTCTATCCATGTCTTGAAAAATTAATTCGCTCTTATAAAGCTCACATTCTTAGTACATTCCCTCCAAAACTTCTCGAGTCTTGTTTTTATTTAGAGCAGAATTTTAGATCAAAGAGCAATTTTTGCCTAAAACAAACGCGATCAATAGAAAAATTTACTTTTTTTTGAAAATTCGTTCCGTTTCTAAAAAATAATTTTCCAAACTCTTCGAAAAGAGAAGTAAGGCCAACGATTTTTTTGACTACTTTGAACTTTTATTGTGACAAATTTTTTTTTAACTTCAAAACTAATTTATCAAAAGCTTTTTTTAACATTTCTAATTTAAAAAACAGACCTAATGAGCTATCGATTGCTAGTACTGCATACAAACATTTTGCAGACAAAAGGTGTAGCGAACTAAATACATTTAACACACAACAGATGCATCAGTAAAAATTTGTGTATTTTTATAGTCAGCGAAGATTTATTATTGGAAATTTCAAACTCATTGTGCTCATATACATGTACATACATACATCCCTATACACAAAATATACACCGGTCGATCCAATTTAAACTATCTTGGCTACAGATTTATGTTCATACATATATGTATGTATGTTCACATCTGAAAGTACACACATACACATACAGTGACTCAAGCGAAAGTTCACATGTTGGTTTTTTTTTTAAATATTCATAATGTTTTTCAAATAAAATTTTTTTTTTCATTTTTGTATAAAAATATTGTTCATGCAGCTCCCCTCAGGGGGGCTCGTGGGCTTCGGGATTTATTCCGGGGCCCATTGAGCTACGGGTGTGACAATCCCGAGGTTCCCTAGTCAACGGTTGCCAGTCCGGAGTGGTGTTTGCTCAACTGGTAGAAGTTTCGGCTTCACAGTCAGACCAGAGTACTAAATCTGGTACCACGGGGGAACAGGGGCCCCCATAGCATCCTATATTTGCTATGGCCTGTTCCTTTTGGGTACGGCCCTTCGAGGAGTATCGTGGTGGCTGTGGTTTAAACCCAAATGCGGGGAGAGTTGCTTGCTTCTCAATGTGGAGTTGCATAGCAACCGGGTGCCGGACCCAGAGTACGGCAGAGGTTTAGGTAGGCCTCGAGCCCGATCCAAGGTGGTAAAGTGTGTACACCCACATGGCCAATTGGAAGCGAAAAGCTTGCATTTTGAACCCAAGAATGCTTGCATTAGCGGCGCTGATCATCGCATTGAGTTGATCCGTGTGTTAAGAGCACCGTGGGGTTAGGCTTTTCTTAAGCAGGTACTCACGTTAAAAATCAGACATTTCTGTTCATGCAGCTATAACCAAAACAAAATTCAGGGTGTTTGGCAGTCAAAAATCAAATTTTATAAGATTGTTATTTTAGATAAAAAAAAAAGAAAAAAATGTTGCTAGTTTTTTCATTTTTAAATAAAGTTATTTAGGTTTGAAAATGGAAATGACGAATTGAGTATAAAATTTAAAAAAAATCGTAAAAAAGGACTATGGGCCTAGGTCAAATTTTTGGTGTTGAGCACATAGCAGACAACACCGTGTATAATAAATAAAAGTTTCAAACTCTATACAAAATTTTAAAAAATTCAATAAACATTTTTTAAAAATTCAGATGAAAGAGTTACAAATTTTAATGCGAATTTGTCGAACTTTTCTAAAGTTTAAAAAGTTTGTATGAAAAAAAGAATTACAAAAAAGTTTGAAAGCTTGAAATATATTGTGAATATTAAAAAAATATACATGTGGGACATTCTTTATCAAATTTGACCCAATATTTGTTCATTTTTGGTTTTAAAAAAGCCTTTTACATATCTCTCCAATTGAACGTTGAAGCCTCTATTTTTGTTTTAACTGTGGCCTTTTATAAAAATCCAAAATGCCAGAGTCATACGGCTCTCCTAAGCAGTCATCGGGCAAAAAAAAAAGAAAAAAAATTTGTTGCTCAATAAATATGAAATCAATAATAAAAAAATTTCTTTCGGCTATACTGCACAGTAGACCGTATCGAAAAAAAAGTTCGCCGTACACCCCCTCATATGAATTGTTTTTGAAAAGCATTTGAAAAAATTATAAATTTTTTTTTTTTGGACAACCCTAGTAGTCGCCCAATCTCATTTTTCTTCGTATCTTCGGCATTTATAGTCGGATTTTAAAGTGTGATACACCAATGTTTTTCTCTCGATGAGGGGGTTTTCCTATGGAAGTTCATTGACCTCAGGTGCTCCATAAGAAAAAAATAAAAAAAAACAAAAACAAAAAAAGTTGGGGTTTTCCGTATGGTTTTCCTACTTAACAAATCGAAATACTTTTTTCGCAGGTGTCTGAAATAGTTCACATGATTTGAATTTCAAATCCAGAGTTTTTAGAGAAGGAATCTCAGAGTTTGTACTCGGTTTCCCAAGCCTTGAAGCAGACGTTTTTCTCTCGCGCTCGTCGGCTTTCTCATTTCTCGAAAGTACGCTATGCTCTGTAGCTCGGACGTTGTAGCCGACTTGAGGACCCGACTGTATTTATGACACAGGCGAGTTTTGAAGTCAGAGGTCAGTTAACTTTCCTAAATTCATTTTGGATCAATCTGTGATGGCTTAAATCTCGTACTCGCTTGAAACGATGTCAGATTGCTAGCAAATTTTGTGAAAAATTTCGAAGCTGTAGCCAAAGACTCACTGTTTAAGTACATCTCTGTCTATTGGACGCCCTAAGTCTTATGGTGCTGTCAACTGCAGAGCATTCAATTTTCAATTACCACCTCTGAATGGTTGTTAGCCAAGCACAATCAGAGTCCGCAAAAACCTCCGGAAGCATTGTCCGGAGGATGCATACATGGCAGTTGAGAAGTGCATGCGCAAAAATTTCATAAATATAATGAAGGAAATTTTTGCACATGCAGCACTACAGCATGCATTTAGGCGCTTGGTGTTAGCAATTGCGCCTAAACAATGTCCTTAGTTGGAGTATCCCGAAGAATATCTAGCGTCGCCTGGAGCGTCGGGTGGACTGCTCACGATACCAACTGTTGTATCCCTTGCAGGCTGAGCAAATTAAGTTTAAATTTTTAAAACGAAAATCCCAAAATCCCTTCTGCCACTGAAAAATTCCTTATGCTTTTCAAAATCTCTATTAGGACACTTTCATTTCGGTCAGCAAATTCATATTCATATTTATCTTTAAGCTAACCACCGCGTGCTTTTGTTCGCTTAGCACCCCCATTCGTTTAGAAATCTTGAGCATTGTGCTCATTGTTAGTTTGCATGTGCAATTGTAGTTATTTTGCGGATGTCCTTCACAGCGTTTGCCCGCAGGAAGTCCATTAAAGTCTTGCCTTGCAGTGCTGCTGCAAAAGGCTTTTATTTTTTTAAGTATTTCAAATTTCTCTTTACCATTTCCTTACTTTCTATCTTACCTACGGTATCAAACCGTGGCCGATCGAAAATCACCTTCAAGCACAGGAAAATGTAATTTATTGCAATGAAGTGGTGCAACGCGAAGCGGTCATTAAGAAAATGTATGTACATTTGTTCGTTGCTTGAAAATTTCGAAAGGAATTTAAGGTTTTAAGCAAAATGTTTAATGAAAAAGCGCACTGCTCATACATATGTATGTATGTTCCTCAAGCAAAATATTTTCTAAACTAAAGTTTTTAAGCAGCCGATATAAATAAAATTTTAAAAGCTCTTATGATTGTGGAATACATAGTTGCAAGGTACGAATAAATACACACTACAATGTCACTAATGCAGAGGAACACATAGGATATAGAGCCACGTTTGCAGTCTATTGGAATGCAGTCTATAATAAAAAAATATTAAATTAAGAGTAGAAAGCAGAGACGTATTTTCATAGAAGAAAAGTACCGCTGAAGATGATGTGCCTATCCTTGTCATTTGATAAAATAAATCATTTTCTCACTCTACCTGAAGAATCAATCAACAGAGAACTAAAGACGCTGGAAATCAGGAAATTGTATCACAAAATGGTTTCAAAGGTCGTGGTAGTTTTTTAGGAGTCATGGATGGAATGTAGGAAGACGATATGTGGCTTTTCAAGAAATAAAAACCTACGCTAATTTGTATTAAGTATCGTAGCTCAGATCACCCAAATGACCGAGACAAAAGACTGGTTTTTTTTATGTCATATTTTGACGACAAAATTTGTCGACATATTTTGGCACAACTTTATCTCCTTTATCTATACCTTTACCGACTCTATTATGGACTAAAAAACGGGCAAATAGCCGATTCAGCCACGCGTGTACTTGACTGAGGACCTCTTATGATCTAAATTATCCGTTATACCGTTTTTTGGTCCCATTTGACAAAGTGTTTTCACTCATTTGACTACAAATGCCATGGAATTTGACATAGTGAAAACCAGCCTAAAGTACAAGCGATTTAAAATAAAAAAAGGTTCTGAAATTGATGCTCACAGCAAACCGGCTGAGCTATTCGTAGGCGAGAGTTTTCCTATCAGTCAATACTGGGTAAGACGACTTCGAACAGTTCAAAACCAAATAAACCAAAATGTGCTACTAATCTGCATTGCCTAATATAATGAAAGGTTTTTTGTACTTTAGAACCACCAAAATTGTCGGTGTTGATATCAAGCGAAAATCCGACTTTCGACGAAAAAATCACACTCTACAAAATACAGATGAAAGAAAATATGAAAAGTCTTTGCAAGCATTCAAGAAAACTATTCTCGGAAAAATGTATATATGACTCCGTCTAATTAGGTGACATGGATAAGAACCTCTTTCTACGTTTTTCACAAAAATTAAAAGTTACCTTGTGTACGATGCCACTATGAAACGGTCCTTAGGTTAGGTTATATTGGAATGGTTGGAGCGGTCCTCCCCACACATTGACCAATATAGCACCGTTGCGATGGAGTTAGATATTAAAAACCTTCTGAACTTTGACAGAGCGCTTATCTCCGCTTGCTTGATTCTTGAAAAGTCTCGAAAAAATGGGTTTGTTATCCTTATTTTATGTTCTAGCAGCTACGACAATGGTCGTCGATGGCCCGTAAGAACCCTTACAAGGTAGGTCATTTCGATTCTGTCTAAACTTAAGAGCAACGATGTGTGTTTGCTGTTTTAGAAGGCCAGGAAATCCTAAAGGTTTCACAGGACGAATGATTGTTCCATAGTTCATTGACTACTAGAGTCACACTACGAAGGGTTGCTGCATAGTTCATTGATTACTAGAGAGTCACATAACTCTATTAGTCAATGAACTATGGAACAATCATTCGTCCTGCGAAACCTCCAGGATTTCCTGGCCTTCTAAAACTGTTTGAAAGTGGTCTTTGGTATACCTTTCGTATCCTTTCCCCAATGAGAGTGGGTGGTCGTACTTTTCTTTGCTGGTTTGTAAGCTTTACGTTACTCGCAATATCCCGGTGAATTCTAAAATGATAGATCATGTCATTCTAAAACTTTCAGCCCTACTTGACTGTTAGAGAAGATGAAGACCTGTTTTCATCCTGTACGTCTCTGAGCAAGGCTTCGTGCTGCCTCCCAGATTACCAACACTTATAGTGGGGAATGCTACAGGGCGTACTACTTAATTTCAAGTAAGCCCTCGATTCGTGAAACCAAAGAATGAAACCCCATTTTCGTCGATCTAAGTAACCTTACAGTAGAAGTGCTGAGCTTAGAATTTTTCAAAAATTCAAGTCACGAAGTGTGCGTAAACTTTAACAGAAGATACTTTATTGAAATTTGTTTCAAAACATGAGGAAGTTTACATTTTTGGGAAAACATTTTTACTCAAAATGTATTTCAAATAGAGACATTTTCTACAGATACAATACATATATCAGACGAATACTATCTATGTATAAAAACTGATATTCTAATAAAAGAAATTTCAAGAATATTGATGTGTATGAAAGAACGTATTACACAAGCGCCAGAATACCATAAACTATACCATAAATGTACATACATATTTATATACAATGTATACCAAACAAACAAACAGAAAAGAACAAAAAAAATTCAGTACTTAATTGAGACAGAACACAGATAAAATGAAAGTAAACAAAAAACCACAATATCAACAAAACAAAAACTGCTGGCGCAAAACTTGATAAATACCATCACAAAAAATGTGAAATTGCTCTTCTCTACATAAACCATATATGTACATAGCGACGTTATATGAAGGCTGAGAGAATACAAAAAAGTACATATGTATATGTAAGTATGCTTACTGCTCAAACGCATACGCAGCGCCCGATATACATTACGAAAGGACATTGTGTCACGTCGACGACGACGTGCCTCCGCCTGACGTTCACGTTCACGTATACGATTTTGACGACGTATTGCCCGCTCTTCAGCAGCAGTTGCGCTACTTTTTCGACGTCCTGATGCGTAGCACGATGACGACGAAGAAGTACCAGCAGCAGCACCACCCTCAGCCCCACCGTAATTACTCTCACCAACGGTCGCAAAAGCGATACTCTCCGCAGAGGAAGTTTTACGTTTGACGAAACCCAGGCTGAATGATTGTAAGTTAACGAGTGGGGGATATACGAGTAAAGAGTGTAGTAGACTAGAGTGTATAGCGCACGCGAATGGCAGTTGATGAATTGCGGTGTGCTGGCTGAGAAGATGCTTTTTATTATTTTTTTATGCAATTCAAATAGATGATTTTTCTTCTTTTCTTATATTGCTTTTAGATTACATTAAGTTCTTGCTCTCACTATTTTAGTACCACTTATGAAAAACTGTTACTTTATTACTATATTACTCTCTTCAATACATCTCTGTTACACTCGCTCCTTTCCATTTCCGCTTTTTGCACAATTGTTGCTTCACTGAATTTTGTTTGTAGGTACTCTTTTGGCTACCTTTCTTTTCGTTTTGTTATTTTGATGGCTCTCTATGTTTTCTAGTTTACGCTCTTCACTGCATGTCAAATTTTGGCTTCTTCTTTTGCTCTCTCTCCATTTTCTCAGGATAAGTGGCGCATGACCTTTGACATTTAATTCGGGACGGCAGCATTTTATTTACAAGATTTCGTTTTATTTTTTTATTTCTTGGAGTATATTTTGTAATTTTTTAGTGTTAACGATATATGTAGATCTAATTGAGGAAAGAATTAATTTCAAATTTCTAGTCTTTAATTAATTTTTGATTTCAGTTAAATTTATCTTTCTTGCATATTTTATTATGTTACTGCTGAATATGTAATCATATTTTTATATTTTTTATTGTCTTATTTTATTTAGTTTTTTTTTTAACTTTTTTATTGATATATATTTCTTTATTTTATAATGTACTATTTTATTTTATTTTGCTTCATTTTGCAATTTTAAAAATTTTTAGAGTAAAAAATGGTTTTTTGATGTAACAAATTCAAAGATTTAAAGATACTCTAAATTAGTTACAACATTATTGAATCAAAAATTTGTTAAATCAAACACATTTTTTTTAATTTTAGAAAATTTTAATTCGATTTCGATTTTTGCTTTTAAATTTAATGAATTTACCATTCACAAAAAAAAAAAAATTTTTTAAATATGTAGCGTTAATTTTCGACCTTTCAACTAACAAATATTAAGACCTTAAAAAACTAAATTTAAAACAAATATAAACAATTTTTCAATTTATAATTTTTAAACACAAAAATATTTCTATTTACATATATCAAAAATTTAAAATATATACTAAGGAAATTTTGTATTCATGAAAGTATTAAAAACCTAAAAAAAATTATTCTTTGTAAATTTAAAATTATCAAAATAACTAAAAATTTAAAATAATCGTTTCCAAATTGTGAAATCTTAAATAAAGAAACTAACTGTCATTTCGTATATTTCTTTGGGTTAAAATTAAAATTTTTCAAGCGTTAGGTCCAATTTTTTTTTGGAGTTCATATGTACATTGACAAACTTTTTTGTAAGTTCGTAGTTTTGAAAATTATTATTTATGAATCCCAAAATTTGAGAATAGGATACTAATTTTAATTTTTTTTTTTTAAATTTAAAAATGTTTGTTTTAATCAATCTTTTAATTATTTAATTTTTTTTTATTTTGAAAGTAAATTTTTTTCGTTTTAGTTTTTTCTTTGAAAATGTTTTTATTTTTTTTTTCATAAGTACGATGAACGATTTTGTTAATTTTTAATTTCCTGATAAAATATTTCTAACAGCTTAAACATTTTTCACTTACAAAAATCAAACGCGTAAAAAAATTGGACTTTATATAAAATTTTGAAAAGTTCAATTTTTTTTTTTAATATCCTTCACAAATCGATAAATGCATATGCAGGCTGATAGATTCTAAAATTTGTGTAATTTATGAATTTCAAATTTAGGGAATTGTATAAAGTGTAATTTTTATCAAACTTTTTAATTTTTTTTTTTAATTTTTTTTTTTTTAATTTTTCGAATTCGTTTTTTCTTTCAATATGTTATTTTTTTGTATTTTTTGAAATTCTTGAATTTTTTAATTTACTTATTTCTCCTGCAGTGTGCAGCTTTGTACGTTGAAAGATTTCGGAAAGTTTTAATTTCCGCAAATAAATCTAAGTGCAAGTTTCACCAGCAATTTAAGTTAAAAAGAATTTTTTTCCTCTCTCTGTTTTCATATTAAATTCAATTAAAATATCATTTTTCATTTAAACTGTTTTCGTGAAACTGGCTATAAGAGTTTTAACTTTAACAAATCAAATGCTTAAGTCCAAACCGAATTTCGCATATGAAAATTCAAAAACAAGTTATTAACTCGTATATACTTTCAATTTTAAATACGTATACTAGAAAATACAAAATTCTAGTGCTTTTTTCACTTTTTTAACTTTGTTGATTTTGCTTTAATTTTTCATTGTCTTTTCTTAACTTTGGATTTTTTGCTTATTTTCTTCTGGTATGTGCACTTTTAACAGCTATGCACGATAAACGATCTCGTAAATTTAAAACAAAAAATTAAATTTCACTGAATCCTTAATTTGAAAAACTTTAATTTACGTTCATATTAATTTTTATTTTTTTTTTTGTAATTATCAATTTAACTTTTCCATGAGCCTTTTCTGCTCACATTTCCCATTGAGCGCATAATTTCTAATATTTTATTCACCATCCGCCTCTCTCCACTCTCCTAGCCACCGCTGCTGCCTGGTCTGTACATATATACGTTAAGCTATTTTTAGTTCACTTCAAAGTGGAAATGTTCATTGTTTCAAACGTTAAATTGCCTGGGTGAATGAAAAATGGCAATTAGCCGCACATATCCTGTTGTGGAAGGACATCGCGTTTTGTTAATTTTTTTTCTATTATTTTGTAGCATTTGCGCTCGACCGCAAGCTCCATATGTACACATTTTTCAATTACTGTTCTACGATAATTAAGTATATCAGTAATAAAAATAGATTGTTTTCACCGAACAACTAAGCGATAAAGGATAGGCGTTGTAATTTCACGTGTACAAAGTAGCGCAGGACATTTGTACATACCAGCGCTCAGCAGGTGGCTACGCCCCGGTGCATAAGAACGTAGTACTTATGAATTTATAAAACGTATGACAAACGAATCAAGTAATGGAATTTTCAAGCGCTTTTCACCTTTAAACACAATTTTATTTATGCACAATCTTTTTATTTGTTGGTTTTTTTGCACCTTTTTGGAAACCTTTTCTGCTACCGCATTATAACTATCTGCCAATTTGGCAGCTTAACTGCAAGGCTAATCACTTCTAAGTCGCATTCTTGGCCTTGCTATTGATTTATCACCACACCGCAGATAGCTAAGCATGTATATAGGTATGTATGCATGTGGCGCTGCCTCTGCAGCATTGGCACCTTACAGCCATTTTCTTAGCAGACAATTTGCTAGCGCAGGCATTATCCTTGCAAGGTGGTGATGTAATTGCGGCAGCTTTGTTGGCAAATTTTACTAAAACTTATTAAAAAATAAGAAACAATTTCTCGCTGCACAATTTCACTTTTGCAAAATTTTCAACAATATACACAATTTTCATTTCATAAATTTTTGCTGATTCTGCTCGAACAGCCACCGCACAGGACACTCATCGAAAAGGTACTGTGCTCTGACTCGACGCAATGAGCTGGCGAAATGTGTGCCTAAGCGAGGCATTAACTACCCGTCGTTTGCCTTTGCCTTCGCTATTATATATACGTACTCACACACGGCTTGAAATCGTAAACAGCAAAAAAAAAAGCGCTCAAAACACAAACACTTTTGTCATATGTATCTTTGTTATCCTTGCTATTGTGCAACACCCTCTCTCTCCGCGACGCACGCCATACAATGTCGTAGGTATTCAAATTGCTCACCGCGCATTCGGTGTGTATTTTTCGGCAGCTAGTATGTTTGTACTCCTTTGAAATTTACGCGTCCATTCGCACACGACTCGACACGGCAACTGAACGAATCGGATACACCGCACCGTAGACGCAGCCGTGTTCGTCGTTTGGCCGCCAAAGCGCGCGGCCAAACGAGTCCTGTTTTTTGTGTGTAGATACGCCAGTGTTAATAAGGAACAGAGGTCGTACCTTAAACATTCATAGTGTACCTAAATCAAGAATAATCGAATTCGAAAAATCCTTAGAATCTAAGGAGGTTACTCGATAATGCTGTCATTGGTTTAAAGAAGCTCAGAACCAAACTTGACAAGAGATGACGGGAACCCGGTTGGATCGTAACTATGCTTCATAAGCGAAATATTTCACCGTCTAAACCGCACAATAGCTCGTGTAGCCTTTCAGGAACAGTGCTTAAATATGCCGACGAGTTCAAGTACCTAGGAATTTTCCCTTGATAAACAGTTTGTTTGGAACTTCCATCGTGGTAAGGCGCTTAGTAAAACCACTCGGACCATGTAGGTTCGTAGAAGAATTTTTGGTCAGACGAGCGTAAAAAAATTAATCGAGTGTCTTTATCGCATAACCGTCGGATCACAATCGGCTTATGCCTCCGTAGTTTAGTAGCCCAAAAACGTTACAAAAACTGTCGTACTACGTTTCAACGAACTCTAAATCTAACTGACGTGCTCTCGGTCAAAGGATAAATAAGAACTAAGTAGTTCAAACGCAGCACTTGAGTCACTCGCTTCGAGGGGTCAAAGAAAAAAATATTTGGTACTTAAATTTTCGTTAAGTGTTTGGCTGAGGTTCTCTTTCAGTTTGGAGGGACCTACATTCAAGCCAGCTCCGAATGGCAATTGGCTTTTATGAGAATATTTTTCATGGCAGAAGTAAACTAAAGGGTTTGTAATTGTCTCCTGTAAAGGAGGAACGCTATTAGAAAGATTTTTTTGTTTTGTTTTGCTGGGACCAGAAATCGAACTTCGCTCCTATCGGGTGGAAGTTCGCACCTCGAACCACTCCGCTATAGAGGCTGCCGCCTTCAAAAAAATCCCGACTGGCAATATAAGATTGTCATTTTCGATCAGAGTCTGATAATCAGACGGATATTTTGGGAAGTAACCCAGGATGGAAAAGATGTGGGTTTTCTCACATGTATACCGACCTTATTGCCTTGGTAATATAACTTAACTTTCAATTGAAATGGGCAAATGTCCCATTCTATTTAAGTTCAATGCGTAAACAATTTCGACCACCTTAAAAAATAAATAAAGGGCGCATTTATAGTTATACTTTCAGACATCCCAAAAGCTGTTTAGACCCTCCCCAATAGTGGGAGATATATATTTTGACACTCTTCAACAAAGTAGAGCTACATACATATCAGGCAACTGCGTGATTGAGGACAACAAAATCGCCGAAGAGCTTGCTACTTTGTGGAATCAGAAGCATTTTGTGTTATCAGACGATCTTCTTCGCACGAAAAACTCGCGATCGGTGGGGAAATTAAGACAGCCCAGATTTTAAATCTTAAAAATCTCAGCTTACTGGTCACAATCATCTTTGTTCGGTTGGGTTTTTAAACCTGTATTGAGAAAGATGAGGACAATTTCGGTCCTAACTATCGGGTCTCATCTATGTGCCACACGATTAGTTAAGTTGAACTTTGAATAAGGCCAGCACACCTAGGCCGAATAAGGCACCCATTGTGATACCGCATGGATCCAGAACTACTACTCCTTACACCAGTTCATCGTTGAGTCTACGAACCTTAGACACTGTCGTATTCTAAACTTGACAATAACGCTGAGATCACCTACAATCCTATAACCAGGAATTTCTGTACTTCCAGAGCAATCGCTAAGTAAATGCTTGATTGATTAAGGTCAGGATTGGTTAAAAGACCATAAATATCAATTGACTTTTTATTTTTGAAGTTTTATCTATTTTCAAGCATTTGTACTTGATGTACCTTTCAGCTAAAAAAAGGGCCGAAAAAGGTACGAATGTACCTACAAAGCCAACACTGGTGTGTTGTGTATGACGAAATTCCACCGCTTACCAAAATACGTAGTTGTTTATGACAACGGTTATGCATAATATACCCTGCAGGAAAAGCTACCAGTTGAGAACTAGAATGCTACCAGTTTGAGTTTGAGCCGAACTACATAGTTCACGTTCTATCCATTTTCAATGTTATCGATTGGTATTTTTAACATGGCGGTGTCCTACGAGATCTCAATTGTCTGGTTATGCATCAGCAACTATCAGTAGAAATATTAGTAGTAACATCGTACCAGTTGACGGGATAGTCTGCCTTATACATCTCCCATGAAAGAAATAAGTATGTCATTTTTCACGCGGCGCTCCAACAGTCGCAACTGCCGACAGAGCAAAGCATTAGCATACCATTACAGAGATCCGAGTTCGAATCCTCGGTAGCGGTTTTTTGTAAGTATTTTTTTTAACTAAGGTTTTTTATTTAATTTTTAAATTATATTTTTTAAAAAGAAATTTTTTTTCGGGCTGATTTCATTTTTTGTTGCAAGTATTTACTCAGGCTTTTTCTTAAATTAAATTAGATTTACAAGTTAGTAATTGATATTTAAATTGAAAAAATTTACATTAACTCACATTGCTTTAATTTAAAAAATCCTAACCAAGCGGATTCGAGCCTGCGACCTCAGAACCAGAAGCGCTAGTCTTCACGCAACGCCACAGCCCACATGTTTAAAAAAGGAATTAATTGAGTTTTATTTTTGGCTTTGACAATTCAAAGGCAGATGTCACTGATCGCTTAAAACCATTGCGTT
>JAPVRG010229910.1:0-12456 GCA_029783565.1 Rhagoletis cerasi | reverse complement strand
GAAATGAGCGGGTATTATAAAGATAGCTAACGGTAAGGAAGAATTTATCAGTATCTTTTAATATTTTTTTTTAGTTTCAAATTCCTTTACGCTTTTTTTCTAATAAATCCATACAATTGAGCCTAGAGGGGCAAAGCTGAAAGCTGAATTAAAAAGAATAAGTTAATAGTAAAAATATATTTTTAAAACAAGCTCTTCAAAATATCCCGACTCCTGCGCCACCTAGTTGATTAATTCATCTTTCATATTGCATTGTCATCGGGTTCTGAGCTAAGTTTGAAGTTCAAAGTAATTAGGTCATCGGGAAGTTGGTTAAATATTGCTTGCAAGATTTGACCCAGACAAACATTCTTATACATGCATACACTCAGAAAAAAGGAACATGATTTCTTCAAACAGAGACATTTTTGGTTTTTCCATATTAGCGGTTTGAAATTTTTAACAGAAAAATAATTTTTTAAACAAACTTAAACATAAGTTTGTTTGATCGATCACAGAGTGGTGTTGTGCGGAAATTTTTATCAAGGATGAGTTTAGCTCAATATAAAAATTTCGAAACAACACCACTCTGTAACTATCAATATGCAAAAAGCTGTACAAACGCACCAATCGCGTGATTTGGCTTTGATTCAAAGCGAACATTTTACAACACACTTACACGTGTGGCTGTAGCTGGGTGCGCTGAGCTGTTTGCTACAATTTGTTAGCCTACAGAAGTGTCCGGGTTCGAATGCCATTGGACGCAGCATATAACATTTTATTCGTTTTTTTTTTCGGTTTTTCTTAATTATGAAGAAGCATCTGTGAAGTGCAACGAAATCGTATTCAAACGAAAAAGGTTCCAAAAAAATCTGTTTAAAGTAAACAGAAGGTCTTTTGGTGCCAAATCATATGTGTTTTAGTTTTAAACAAAGAGGATATGGTTTATATTTTTTCTCAATGTAGTAATATAAATAAAAGCTTGTAAAAATCAGCTCAAGAGCTAAATAGCAACGTAGATTGATATGAAAAATGACAAAAAAATAATGAGAAAAATTCTAGTTTTTATAATATTTCAATAAAATGCATCATTTCCCTTACCTTGGCCTTACTAATGCAATAAGCTATGTAAGCCAAGTATTCGAAGACTATCTTGCTGCACTCTTTGCTATTTATCTTTGCAACTGTCGTCTTTCTGTTCTTTCGAACATTTAATTTTTAAATTAAAATTTATATAAGTACATAAATAGAATTATTCACTCATAAATAAAATCCCCAACGCTATTTTCCTTGCCACCTTACTGTTTTCTGTATTTAGCATTGTAGTTGAAAATTCGATACATTTTTGCTCGGAAATATCGCTGCAGAATCAACAGCATTTTGTTTTTCTTTCTATCTCTTTTTTCAGACACCAATCCCCTCATTTTCCATTGCTCTCACGTGCTACATAATCTAGAATTTAATTTCCACTAATCCCTTGCCCCTCCCAGCACTAACTCTCCTCTAATTTCGAGCACACGGTGTCCACTGTGGCAGCCGCTAGCATTATTACCAACTTTCCGTTAGTTTTGTTGCGGTTTTCTATGCAATCAGTTCTGTTATTGTTTGTGCTTTCTACATTGACCCCCATTTACCCAATCAGTATATTGCCTCCCCCGCAGCCAGCGTCGCATCCGCCCGTTTTTTTTCTTCTGTAAGCGCATCTAGCTAGAAAATTGTATTTTTCCAACAGCGAGCAATTGCTGAAAAAAGTGGTGTCTAAAGAAAATAAAAAATATGTAGCTATGTTAGCAACAGCAACAACGATAAACCGACTACAACTAGTGACAACAAAAAGGTATGATGTAGTCGCTTGTTTTTCATTTTTTTTTTTTTGTGTTTAGGATTTCCTTTCCTCTGCCATTTTCGCTTTGAGCCGTGTATCAGCGTAAATCCTCGACTTCTGTTGTTATGATTATGGTATAAACGCGAGTGGAAAAAATGGCGTTGGCGTCGTTCAAATACTCGTACATAAGTACGTATGTACAGATTTCTCAGGCATTCAACTTTATTTGCAGTATCTGCATTAGTATTGTCGCTGTTTTGTTGTTTATTACTGTAACCATTTGACGCCGAATACTGGCGTCACAATGTCCAGACATAACGCACGAACGCCACAGGAATATGAGTCGAAATGTTTTCAAGTAAATACATTCATACGTATGTATGTTTGTATGTATAAAACTCGTAAAACTTAATCCACGTAAAATGCGCAGCTTAACAAATGGATACAAAATTGGAAATGTAGCTAAGCTGAACTGTGTAGCTATTCGATTGGTTGTCGCAGAGTGTACATAAAATTTTTTGATCTAACGCTGGAGATATGTATCATCATTTAACGTCATTTGGTTAAAGTTCAACAAAAATTTCTAGCAATATATTGAAAATGCATAGTTTTGTACCAAAGAGGCGGGAGTCGAAAACTAACTTGCGAAATGCTGATTGCAAGACTAAAAATAATTTTTTTTTTTGCATCGAATTGTTACTGGAGATGGATACACTCCAAGAACCACAACTGTAAAAGATCATCTGCATTTGACTGCATGTTGAAGGTGTAGTATATTCTGGATGCTGATGCCATTTTAAATCATAGCTGACGGTGTCTATCGGCGACAATTAATGCGTCTAGGTAGAATTATTGAAGAAAAACTAGTTCATTTTCCGCCAGCCCTTATGTCACTTTACCACTGGAAATTTTTTTAATCCGATAAAATTATTCTTATATAAGATTAAATTATATTCTTGTTTATTTTGGTTCACTTTATTTTTTGTTTTTTATTTTTATTTTTTTTTTTTATTTATTTTATTTTTATTTTGTGTTATATTAATTTCTTTATTAAATTGTATTTCATTTTATTTTATTTCATTTCATTTGACTTCATTTCATTTCATTTTACTTGCTTTTATTTTTATTTTATTTTTTTTTTTAATTTTATTTTATTTTATTTTATTTTATAGTATTGTGTTCTATTTTAATTTATTTTTATTTCATTTCATTTTATTTTATTTTATTTTATTTTATTTTATTTTATTTTACTTGGCTTTATTTTATTTTGATTCATTTCATTTTATTTTATTTTATTTTATGTCACGCTATGCCAAATGATGTTATGTCATTGATGCCATATCAAGTGATAACATGTCATGTGGTGAGTTTCGGTGAGGTGAAATTGGGTGTAGTGAATTCAGGTGTTGTGAGCTTATGAGGTGTGGTGAATTTAGGTGTGGTGAATTTGGGGGAGGTGAGTTTGAATGTGGTGAGTTAAGAAGTGGTGGATTTAGGTGTATGGAGTTAAGGTGTGTTGAATTTAGGTGTGGTGAGCTCAGGCGGAGTAAGTTTGGAAGCCGAGGTGAGATGAGTTGAGGTGAATTCAGTTAAGTTAAGGGGAAGTGAGTTGAAATTAAGTGAGGTGATTTAACGTGAGCTGTGGTGAGTTGAGATGAAATGTGTTAACCAACGTACAAACATGACAAAACATAACTTTACATAACATAACATAATATTACATAACATACCTAACATAACAAAAAGTAACATGACATGACATAACATAAGCTAACATTATATAACATAACACATCATAACATAGCATAAAGCAACAAATTCAGTTCCTTTTCTATGCCTCTTATCTTTATCTCTATCACTTTTTCTATTTCTACCTTTGTCTCGTTTTTCATCTTTATTTTGATCTTTATTTTTATCTTTTCATCTTTATCTTTATCTTTATCTTTATCTTTACCTTTTCCTTTACCTCCATCCTAATCTTTATCTTCATTATTTTCTGCGTCTACATATTCACACCCTCCTCTGCCATTATATTAAATATTTGAATTTACCTTCTTCTTTGTCTTTATCTTTACGAATCTTTATTATTATTTTTATCATTTCCTTTATTCCTTTCTTCATCTATGTATTCAACTTTTCCTTCATCGCATTAATTTCAATCTAAATTGTTCTTACACCGCTGCTTTGTATTTCACTATCAATAATAAAGCATACATTTAGGAGGCATTTCCGCCCCAACCATGTACATTAGAGCGTACCTATCGCCTTACAGGCGAAATAAAAAAAGCTCGCCGTACCCCCCTCATATGAAGTGTTTTTAAAAAGCATTTAAAAAAATTATAAAATTTTTTTTTTCGGACAACCCTAGTAGTCGCCCAATTACATTTTTCTTCATATCTTTGGCATTTATAGTCGGATCTTAAAGTGTGATACATCAATGTTTTTGTCTCGAGGAGGGGGGTTTCCTACGGATGTTCATTGGCCTCATGTGCTCCATTGTGGTACTTACCCACCATATCTCAGTTGCTACCACCCTAACGTACCGCCCTAATGACAGTAAATTAAACACCGTCAAAAATCATTAATGTTTTGCGAAAAAAGTATTTCGATTTGTTAAGTCGGAAAACCATACGGAAATAACCAACTTTTTTTGTTTTTGTTTTTTTTTGTTTTTTCTTATGGAGCACCTGAGGTCAATGAACTTCCATAGGAAAACCCCCTCATCGAGACAAAAACATTGGTGTATCACACTTTAAAATCCGACTATAAATGCCGAAGATACGAAGAAAAATTGAATTGGGCGACTACTAGGGTTGTCCAAAAAAAAAAATTATAATTTTTTCAAATGCTTTTCAAAAACAATTCATATTCGATACGGTCTAATGTACATGTATTGCATTGGAATTGGTGTGCTTTTTTAATTGATTTTTTCGCTCTATTTTAAACTAATTTGAAGTTTTAAAAATTGTCTGCACATCAGCATCGAAATACCTTTCTAATGGTGTGTAATTGTTTATACCTTCGAAGTATAATTTAGCCGTAAAAGAGGTGTAAAGGAAACATGATTGCCTATTTATATAATAGATATAGATACAGAAATAGAAATGGTATCCTTTTTTCATCACCGGGAAGCATACAACTTCCAAAACTTCTTTAGGAGACCTACTGATCCATCATTTAATGAGTTCTTTGCAATAGAGCTACTGCTGCAGCAGAAAATCGAACGTATTTCAGCTTTATATCTTGTTGAATTACAGCTTTATATCCTTTTGAATTAGAATACTCGATTGGATGATCATGAAAAATTTATATTTCGAACTTAAGATCCTCGTTACCCCGAGGTAAAAAGGATGGATTGTATTTTGCTGAAATAAAAATCCAACTAAGTCATAAGCTAAATATAGAAAGGGCTGTAAAAACGCAGATGTTGTTGCAAATGTTTGACCACTCGGTATGTCTGCCTTTTCAACTTCTATTGAAAGAAACATATTTTTAAATTTTTCTCTTAAATTGAGATAAAAGGGCAATTCAGCAATACGGACATTTTTTTACTTACTGCAATGTTTAAGAAAAAACTATATCCATAACTAAATTAAGATAATATAACCGAGCTTTGTATGAAAGTTGAAGTTATTATTGTATATATATATATTAATTATGCAACATTATGTGTTTGTATGTATTTAATTAGTTGAAAACAGCATGAAAGTGAAACAGAATAAGCAAATATGTGTTATACATATGAGCAAATAGAATACGAAAGTATGTGAGTTAATTGCGATTGTTATCAGTGAAAAAGTGAAGGATGTGATTCCAAATAAATTTAAAAATTAAAATGCTAATATTAATGTTTAAGTACGCTTTATAGAACTACCCCATAACTTTGTGAATATACAATGTGAAGTGAAAAGAAGCGGTTTTAAAATGAGCAAACTATCTACATACTTATTATACTAAATAGTTATGTAGTGTAAAAAATTCAATGGGACAACTCTTTTAACTACAAGCGCAAATACATGATTTATTTTAAACTGCTTTGCTATCATTGTTTCTAACGTTTTCAACTTTATTCTTCACATTCCAACCTTTTTTTATAACTTCGCACTCTTTGCTCTAAAGCAGCCATTTGTCATCTCGTGACACATGTCTTTCACTTTGACTTCAAAATTTCTCCGATATGCTGTAGATGCGTTTCACGCTCACGCACTTGCGCCTCAAACGTTCGCATTCGATTTCGCGAAAGTCCGCATGCGACGACGAACACGAATTTGATAAACCGAACTCACGTTCTTCGCCTAGCCCAGGATCACTATCCTCACCGCACGAGGCCAGCGACGCGGAACCGGCCGACGCGGATGCCGAAGAATCAGATGACTCACCGCTCGAGTCCGATTCACAATCCGATGAACTGGCGTCACTTTCGTGACTATGCAACGCGCTCGCGGTAGCGCTTGTGTGATTGGGTGGATCACGCGATGGACTGGCTATCACCGCCAAACCATGCACCTGTACACTTTCCACACCCGCTGTGCGTTTCTTTTCGTTGTTTTTGGAGCAGTTACTGTTTTTGTTTTTGCTATTATAATTATTCTTACTTAATATGGCACGCTTCAAGTCCACTGCCAGAGGCGAAGCAGGCGTCGCCGTTGGCGGCAAGCAATCAAAGTGATTTACGCTCGCCGCTGGCTGTTGGGTAATCACGCCCGCAGGCACACCTAGCACTGAAGCAGTTTCGGGAAAAATGCGATTATCCGAATTCGAGGCGCCAAATTTCGAGAAAATTGAACGCGCTGAAATCTTATTCTTCTGCTGCTGCTGTTGCAAGAAGTAGTAGTCGCGCGGCAGCGATGAGGTGGCGTATAACTCTTGCGACTCGTAGATGCTGCGATAGGCGGGCCGAAAGGCAGCACCACTGCTGCTGCCGACACTACCAACGCTTGCACTAGCCGCGCTCAAGCTGCCACTACCAGCCGCTGAACCAAAAGTGCTACCCAAACCGCTGCTGTGGAGCGCTGGCGTGCTCGCCGAGTTATCGCTGTTGCTGCGTTCACTGCGTACACTACTGCTGCTGCGTAATTGTTGTTCGAGCTGTTCGCGTTGCTGTTGCGCCCGCAGCTGTTCACTTATGATGCTCGCTGTGGATTCGCTGGGCGACAATGAAATGCTGGAGGTGGCGGCCAATAGCTGGGCGCCCAAGAGCGGCGTTAAATTGGCGATGAACTGCTCTTGTTGCTGCTGCTGTCGCTGCTCGTCCAGTTGGCGGCGATAGGCTTCGATTTGATCGGTCGAATTGGGCGATGAACTATGCATGCATCCTTGAAAGAAATCCAGTGCTTCGTATAGAATGAAACATAGCCCAAGGACAATGAATGTCTCCATCATAATAATGTGGTGGCCAACAGCGGCATTTTACGCCACAAGCCACAGCTAATCGACACACGCACGCGCACACACACACACAAACGCAGAGCCAATGAATCAGTACCAAACGGTAGAAACCAATTGCCACTTGTTTTTTGAATTGTTGGCCACGAACACAAATGCACTTGAGGCAGCACTAACGCGTAAGCGTTTTCGATGAATGGCGATTTTTAACTGAATACTTTTTTTTAATATCTTGTTATTCAAACATTTATTTCAGTCGTTAAAATCATGTTGTTGTTTTTTTTTTTTAGTGTGTATTAAAGCATTTTGTGCTGTTTCACTATATAACTTTGCTGCTGAAAACTCAAGCCTAAAAGTATACAATAAGAAGCAATTGCTTTATTGCACTGTGTTTTTGTGCAGCGCATTGCGAAAAAATGTGAAAATTTGCCAAAAATTTTGCGAAAACAAATTCAAAATTAAAGCAATCAAATTATAATTTTACGAACTCATAATGTGAGCGATTGGAAGAACAAATTTAGAAAGTTTAGGAATACTTACATTTTTCGGGAACTGTAGCCTCTTTTTAGGCGCTTTCATAAGATCCAAATGATATATCTACTTATATGGGGTATTTTTTGTTGTTTGCGTATTTATATAATATTAAATTAACGCAAGACTTAAAATTTCTTTATCTGCTTACTTTTTATACTTTCATTTGCTTTTGAAATCCAGCGCCTTTTTAAACGCACTACGTATTTTTGTTAAAAAAAATTTTAATTTGTAGTGTACGTATGTATATTTAAAACTGAAACAGCAAGCCGAGGTAGTTTCAACTGATGATTATTTCGTTAACTTAACTGTGTTTCAAGAGAGAGAAAGAAGAAGAGCGGTGGAAAAAGCGGGACAAAAGAACCACACCAATACCTACATACAAACCAGTACGTACATTTTCAAATCGTAATCATGAGACAAACTTAATTAGTAAATATTTTGCTTGCATCGGCTAAATACTTGAAATATCTTTTTCCAATAATTTACATGTAAAAACGTAATACTCGTATTTGAACTGAGAAAAAAGAAAAGAAAGCGCAATCAGCAGAGTATTATAAAGGCAAGGTATAATAGTAGTGGTTAAGAGTGGAACACCACAAAAGGCTTTTTAGGCGTCCTCCATTGTTCAGGCTTTCAGCACCTCATTCAGTGGAGTTCTACTCTAAGAGAACTGACAGCATTATTTTGCAAGCAGGGGTTCTATAGTCTCTCCCCTGGCTATTGGCTCTAAAATGCTTTCAATATAATATGAGTAACTTTAAAAAGCACTTTTGGAAAAAATGGAAACGATCACCGTACAGTTTGTACACTACAGTGATCTGAACGATCATAACTTATTGATACTTAAGGTATGCGCACACAGAGCGCTTATAGCTGAAATATTAGACGAACTTATAAGCAAGATTAAGTAAACAAACCCACTTAGATAAGTTCATGATCTTAGCTACATGTAAGCTTAGCTGGGGGGAAAAACACAGTTTTTTTGTTTCCAATCACTAAAAAAAACTTAAATAAATACATATATTATCATTTTCAATGATTGTAATGGTAATGGTATGGTAATTGGTAATGGTAGTTGGTAATGATAATGGTAATGATAATGGTAATGTAATGGTAATCGTAATGGTAATGGTAATGGTAACTGCAATGGAAATAGTAGTGGTAATCGTAATTGTATGGTAATTGATAGTGGTAATGGCAGTCGGTATTCGGTAATTATAATGTTGATTTTCACAAAAGTGGTAGTGATAATGGCAATGGTAATGGTAATGTTAATTGGTAATGATAAAGATAATTGGTAATGGTAATTATAATGTTCATAGTAATAGGCAACGGTAATGGTAATGGTAATGGTACTTGGTAAATGTTATGGAAAAGGTAAAGGGTATTAGTTAAGATAACAGTTGCGGTGATGATGAAATGATGGCGATTAAGTCGTGTTTTTTTATAAAAACACCAACTGCCGTAGGATTACTGATTTACATTAAATTAAAGTAAATAAAAGCGGACAAACAGAAACTACTCAGAACGAAAAATGACACTGAAGATGGCACAACGCCGAAACCGGTTTGACTCCAAACCAAAATTGACAAGGGATGACGGAAAATCGTTCCACATTACTTCATACTCCTACCCTGTCGGAAACACCAACAACAAAAATGAGAATAAATAAAAGCAGTTAAAAGAATAATTAAATGTAAAAAATAAATGCGTTGAAGTCTCATGAAAACTAAAAACAGAAAAAATATAAATTTTCTCTTTTGAAAGTTTTTGGTTTAAATTATTGTAAACTGATTTTCTTGTTCCTCAGTGTGGTATACACTTGTTCTTAGCAATCTTGCTCTTAACTAGTGAAAATCAATTAAGAGATGAGTTTCCGAAAAATCATTTAGAATGGCAGCAGCTTGCGGCTTCAATAACTGTTACGTTTCTCCATTTGAAATTTAAATAAAAATAAGGGCAGCAAAACTTTACGAGACGAAATTAATATCATGACCTCCGAAAAGAGTGCTCGATTTTTGCCAGCCAGTGTCATTTTTATCTCATCCCAAAACTATACTACTTTTCGTAAAGAAACGGATTGGGAGGTTCGCACGCAAAATTTATCTTCTTCTGCACGATTTCCTTTGAAGTTATTTGATTTTTTGAACATTTTTTGGAATCTTTAGTCCACCGAAAAGCGGTGTAAAAAGAATATCAGGTATAATAAATCTAAGCGTCGATTACTGGCAGAAAGTCATTAACGAAACCAGAAAGAGCAAACCAGAAAGAGATGGGGATTTTAAAAGTATTCTGTTATTACTTCATGTATTTTAAAGTTACACATACCTATGTACATCAATTGAAGTTCTAAAAGCTTGTTAAGCTTATTTTAATATAGACGGAAATTAAATTGCGTAAATGTAATAAACTTCATAGAGGAAAGATTTTAAATAAAATCTAAGCTTCTGCGCCCGCAGGAGTAGTCATTAATTTACTGCCGCTCACAACTTTCTGAGGCAGTAAAGTGGAGAAAATGATTGCTAAGAGTTTGATTAACAGCGTCTGTTTGTTAATATTGCAATTTGCATTGCTTACTTTTGGGCATGACTCTCAATTGATACCTAAAGAAACCCTAGCAAAATCCAATCAAAATTCGCGACTTTGAAGTCTAACTAAATTATTAGCAAAAGCGAGACGGTACAGCATACCTTTAGGCGTCTAAGCCGCCAAACGAGAGCAGGAAAATGTTGTCCTCACATTTTTTTGCCACCCAGCGCTAGCAAGTAGGTATGCAGCCAAAAACTTAATTATGTGTCGATTAAAAACTCACCAAAAGTGGCGAACCAAAACCATACTTTGACGAATCACAAAATTGAATTTCCGAACAGGCAAAAAACTCAGCGGCTGTCAAAAATCACTGCTTAATCGGAAAGTGTCAACGCCATTTGAACTTCTTGCGGTTAACCGCACATACTTGAAGCTAGGCAGTAACCGCGAATTCCGAGTGGTGTACGGATGTGTGTATTAGTGCTTTGAGGTGCAAATACCTTACTCCAACTAGTAGGCAGGAAATTTGTTTAATAAACAAACTTTCCATGTGCCAAGCAATTGCGAAATAGAAAAAGCAGTAAAAGTGGCAAAGTTTGTAGTTAAATTCAGAAGTCTTAATGTGTTTCTGTTTTGTTTTCTTCGTTTTGTATGCTCGTATCCTGAAGAAGTTTGCTGAATTAACACATTACGCCACAAAGTAGGCAAGAAAAATGGTAGGCTGTCGAAAGTTAATTTTAATTTATGCACCTGTACACGTAGTTTACGTTGCTTTTTGGTTTCGAATTTTTCTGCATAAAAATTAAATTAGAATTTCTTTAACTTCAACAGCAAAAAAATCGCATGAGGATAAAGTGCAGTAGTAAAACCGAGCTTCGGTATACATATAAATAAATATATATATGTATATGCATATCTAAAAAAAGCATTCACTAAAACATTACTAATCAGTGAGACTACTCAGCAAAATCTGGCTTAAGTGAGAGTTTTGGGAAAGTTTTGCTGACGCTTTGTGCTTTTAAACCCGCGCGTTTTACATAAATTTACGTACTGCAGTTAACCATTTTTGGGTGACTTTCATCTTTTGCGCTAAATATGTAAATAGCGCAACTCTTGTGACTATGCAGAAAATCAAAGCAGCGTTACCAAATATAATAGTTGGCGACGAGTGCTTAGAGAGACTTTGAATATTTCGCAAGCCAAAAACGTCGAAAGTTGTGGCGGTTATGAAAGTCACTGGGACTGCTTGGAGATGATTAATACTAATTTCTGTACAGAAGGTAAAGAAATATATTGAGCTTTTGAATAAACAGCATAAAAATCAGATAAAAAGAGAAGTGCGCAATGCTAAAAGAATTTTTTTTTAACTTTAGCTTTCATGTTTAATTGAATTAGAGATATCGAGGGCGAAGTCAGAAAAAGAAGGAGATTCAATGGATGTTTGTGAATTTCAGCTCTTAAAAATTAAGCTTTTATGACTAAAATATGTCAGTTGAGAACTGCATTCATGTGCAGTAAATTATTGCATACTTTTAGGCGCAGTATTTGTATATGCAAATACTAACGAACGAAACATTGAGCTAATCACTAACCTCATGTCCGAATTAGGATAAAGCGGCGGCGACTGCGTAGCTTAAAGCAATAAAAGAGGTTTAGTTTGAACAATGAGTGTGATATGGAAAACAGACCAAAAAAAAGGGCGTAAAGCGGTAGTCTAGAAAATAGAGAAATTAAGTTAAACAATAAAATTCTCAAATAACCGGCACGTTTTCGTAAGTCGGTTAAAAAGCAGTAAACAAGTTTGTGTTCGAGCTAAAGTGAAAGGAAAAAATTAAATTTTCACAGGATGTGAGCAGTTTTCAATGAACTAACGTTTTCGCCACCTGAGAATTACATCCGTTTGGCTAATAAGACATTGCATACCTTTAATATCCCAGCAAACTAAGCGAATGCAAGCGCTGTACAATCACTGCGCAGTGAGTTGTCGACGCTAGGCAAAAGTGGCGGCCGTTGGATAACATAAGCGCAATCATAGTATAAACTTCTCGAGAGCTATTCATATCCTTATTTAAATGTATTACCAGCAACATTTTATACATATAAAGTTCTGATAAATTAGCCTAACGTAAATACAACTTTAAATAAATAGAAGTCGATGTTGGCAACTTTTGATGCACAAGCTCTGTAATTTTGGCTTTCACTTT
>JAPVRG010229890.1:0-10731 GCA_029783565.1 Rhagoletis cerasi | reverse complement strand
ACATGGCTCGCGTTGCGCCCGATCGCAGCGTGGCCCTGTAGGCGGCATCTTTTTTCTCTGCAGCTTGTTGACATTCCTCATCGTACCAGTTGTTCTTTGGGGCTCGCTGAAATCCGATTACTTCTTCGGCGGCGGTACTTAATGAGCGGGAAATGTGGTTCCACTGCTCATGTATGTCGGGTTGTTGAAGAGTGCCCTCAGAGGGCAGGTGCAATTACTATTCTTTTAAAAACATATGTGCACACATATTGGATTCAGTTTTTATGTCTATCGGTAAAGAATTAAATAAAGTTATTTTTTAAAGTAAATTATTTTGTGCCACATTTGTCATTAAAGACGGTCTCCTAAATCATTATGAAATTTTTTTCTAGTTCTTCTCAAGCAATTAATCTTTTTGCAATTTTTTTGCAAATATAATCAATAGGCAAATCAAATTTAAATTTGGAATAAAGAAGAACTCCTAGATACTAAATTGGTCTACTTTCTCTATAGCAGGGGTAAGCAAAGCCGAGCCGAAAAGAGCCACACGTAAATTCTAAATGCTACAAAGAGCAAAAAAAAACCGATGCCGATTATTTTGGCCGATACTAGCCGATGCCGATGCCGATTAATCGGTCGGACTCTAGTTCTATGTACCAATACATGTACAATGCGTTTTCTAGTGATCTGCTTTTGGATTACGATGTTCCGGTCTCAATTTGCGTATGTGTATATAAAAAAAATAAAATAAAAAAATAACACAATGGAAAAGAATGTCCAGCAAAGAAATATGTATTTTAAAAAGTAAAAGGAGCCAAAATGCTCCAAGCAAAAAGAAAGTAAAAAGAGCCGCACTTTGCTAGAAAGGGCCGCATTTGGCTCAAAGAGCCGCGTTTGCCCACCGTTGCTCTATAGGTTCACTCGTTATGAATCAGTTAAAACCACAAGACAAAATTAGTGGAAAGAATTGAAGGCTAAATAATAGCCATGGGGGTTTACTTCGAGGGCGATAAACCAAATATTAAATTTTAAATGAAAATCAATTGCCGGATCATTTTGACATTTTGTATGTATTCAAAAAATAAGGTTTTTGGAAGTAAAATACCTTTTTTTCAGACTAACTAGAACGTTTTCTCACTTATGTCACCTACAAGTGCACCTTATTTTTTTCTAGGTGTTACTTTTGCTATCTGATCACAATACTTAGTTGGTTTTATGCTTCGTTTAGGTAAATAGTACCTGGGTGACCGAGTCTTGCTCGGTATTTTTCGAATTTGTCACATAATTTTACTTACCAAGAGCATAAATTTCCAAAATAGATTTCCAAAATATCGAACACTAACCACAAAAACTCACTTAAGCCTGTTTGGCGGTTAGCATGCCCACCCCAAATTTCATCCAAATCGGTTACCCCTTTCCCGAGATAGTGGTCGATATAAGAAGGAATAATTAAAATGCAGTCAGGTGGCAACCCTAGGTAACAATCCTACATAAAAATATTTTGGTAGGTATACGGCCTCAAATACCTTCCATTTGATACCCATATTGCCATATATTGCTTAATATTTAAAAAAAAAAAATCGGAAAGGTGGCAACCCTCTAAGCTGCCTTTAGTGGCAACATCCAAGTAGAAAATCTTAGAAGGAAGCATACTATCCATGTACCAAATTTCATCCAAATCGGTTAAACCGTTCCTGAGATAGTAGTGGATATACAAATATACAAATATACAAATATACAAGAATAACTCGTTTAAAGTTATAAGATATGTACATACATATGAAGGGTCGCCGCTAGGGTTACCAGACGTCCTCCTTTAGGAGGACATGCCCTCCTTTTTGGCTAAAAACGAAATGTCCTCCTTTTTTGCATTTTGTATTTTTCGCATAATACTTCTGAAGTAAAGTTTTTATACCCGAGCGCACTTGTGCACAAAGATACATTAAGTTTGTTCACATAACGGTAGTTTGTAACAGCCTAAAGGAATCGAGATCGATATAGATATATACATACCAAAATGCTCAGAATGAAAAGAGAAGTTGATTAAGCCATGTCTGTCTGTCTGTCCGTCCGTCCATGTACACGATAACTCGAGCAAAAATCAAGATATCTTAATGAAATTTGGTATGTAGGTTGCCCTTTACCCAAGGTAAGTTGGTATTGAAAATGGGCGAAATCGGATTGTATCCACGCCCACTTGCCATATAACGGTATTTTCGAAAAAATGCAAAAACTACGATATTTCAGTAACTACTGAAGCTTATTGACTCAAATTTGATATTTGCTATGATATACTAACGAGCAATAATAATATTATAAATTTTTTAAAAAGGGGCGTTGCCACGCCCACTTATGGATTTATATGTATATCTCGGTAACGGCTTTAGCAACTTCAACCAAACTTGGCACAAGTGTTAACCTTGGCCCAGCATAGAAAACCGTCGAAAATTTTTGAAATCATATTATAACCACGCCCACTTTCCATATAACGGCAATTTACAGAAATAAAAATAAAATAAAAATTTTGATTTGATTTTTGATTTTTTATAATTTTTGTACAAAGTTTGAAATGTGGATTTATATAGTGTTTGCCTTATAATGCCTTAAGCATTAAGTAAACAAAAGAAAAATGGCCAAAACTGGTCAAAACGTTACTTATCTTAATAAGCTGACCACAATTGTATATGCATATATTTTTTATTTAAAACGTTTTTATCAAAATATATTGTTCCTCAGGCGTCCTCCTTTTGAATCTTACCCGGAGTAAATGTCCTCCTTTTTTGTTTCAATTGCTCTACCAAGCTTAATGTTCATCTGGTAACCCTAGTCGCCGCGAACAACGTTGTAAACGACATGAATGGTCGCCTAAAATAGCACTGTAAGTGGCAAAATTATAAATTTGCAAAGATAGAAAAAAACTTGTTTAGTGACGCATATACGGTAATTTAATTTGATTTTCTACTTTTTTAATATAGCAGTCTTCAAGAATCTTGCCCTTAAAAAATTAAATGTACACATACATTTATATCTTTTAAGTTAACGAAACTAGCTTTGAGAAAATTGTCGCTTACAAGGCTTTTTCAGGCGAACGTTACGTAACGTCATTCGCGGCGACCCTTCATATGTATTTCAGTTGGCATTTTTTAATATTTTTCTATGAGGTTAAAACTCACAAAAACAGAGGTCACACACGAAATACTTAAAACTAAACTATTTGAATTCAGTTTGCGACTTGTTACTCTCGCTGGCTGCAAAAGCTACTTGAAACCGGAGTATAAGTACTAAGTTACTAATTCAGGATTTTCCTACTAGGTATAACCTTAATTATATTTGTAGGTGTGTGTGTGCACACGCCATCGGTAAGGTAAAAAACAGTCGTTTAATTGCTGACTAGCTGAGAACATAATATTTAAAATAAAAACGACACCAAAACAAATTGCGTGTTGAGTATTTTGAAGATGGGCGATACAGCCATGGAATAACGTTAGTACTATGTAAATAGTAGAAGAGCACACTCTTACCAACACATTATTTATTTTATATCAGGCATCAAAATTGGTTGTTCAGTTTCTTGGTTGATTGAAGTTACGGTAATTATTTTTAAACTAAACTTTTTGAGTACACAGAAGAAGTGACCTTTAAAAGTTATTTTCCTTTGGAGCTAACTAATTAAATTAAATTTACTTGAGTTACTAAAAGGAAAATTGTCGAAGCGATAAGCTTTTTTTGGATGTCAAAAAATTATGTCACATTGGCATATTAGTTAGACCATTCATTGCAAATAAACTTTTAGGTACATATATGTCGAGTTTTTAAATGACTAAAATTTGATGTCCAGTTTTTAAATGACAAAAATTTTGAGTCCAATTTTTAAATTACCAAGAACATAAGTATGCCCAGTTTTTAAATAACGAAAAATTTGTCGTCCTGTTTCTTACCGACAATAAAATTATTACCAAATTTTAAATAGATAAAAATTTATATCCATTTTTTAAATTGCATACCAAAAATTTATGTCGTTTTGAAAGTACTAAAAATTCGGTCTAAGTTTTAAAAGATGAACACTTTTGTCCAGTTTTTTGAATTACCAAAAAAGTTCAACCAGTTTATAAATGTCTAAAATTAATGTCCAGTTTTTAAAAGAATAAAAATTGATGTCCATTTTTAAATTATCAACAATTATGTTCAGGTTTAAAATGACCAAAAATTTATAGCTAGTTTTTAATGGTCAAATATTTATATGCAGTATTTAAATGGCCAGAAAATTTAGTTCAGTTTTTATGTTACCAAAATTGTATGTCCAAGTTTTGAGAAATTAAAATTTATGTCCAGTTTTGAATTACTTTGGTATGAACATAATTTTGTTCATACCAACATAATTTCTTTGGCACATCTCACATAAATCTTTTTTGATCTTCATCCCAAAGTAGTCGAAAAAACAAGTCATGATGACAAAAAATTTAAGATTTTTCTATTTTTGTTTTGTGTAAATAGCAAAGGTTATCTAACAACTTTCACTAGGGTGTACTACGTATGTATGTAAAGTAGTCCCCGGTTAATTGCTCTTGAAAAATTGTACAATTTGTGGTTCAATTAAGCGATACTTATTTAGGCAAACTAACCAATTATAAGAAAATGCATATGTTCAATTAAAGTATGTATTTATTTAATTTTTTCGAATGATACTTAAATAATAGTAGCCAGTTTTACGAAAGCAATTTAGGTGAAAAATCATTTTTTTTTTTATTAAAATTTAATAATAAAACTGGCAGAAGGGAAAATATCATTTATTTAACACCAAATAAAACCAAATACCAAGATCAAGTAAAAATCAAAAATTTATTAATTAAAAAAAAAAAAAAAAATTCTCGCATCTTACAATAGCTGAATTTTTCCGGTAAAAGTGATGGTAAGTTAAGGCCAAATCACACGATTGCTGCATTTGTAAAGGTTTGTACATTTTGACTGTTACAGAGTGGTGTTGTTTGAACATTTTTTTATTGAGCTCAGCTCATTCTCGATAAAAATTTCTAGACAATATCGTGTAATTTGGCCTTTAGATTTAAACGTTTTTATTTCGAGTTTACACATCCCTTGAGTTTACCTCATTGTTTACGCACTGAATTAATCACTTTAATTTACGTAATTTGTGTAAACGACTTCCCATACAAATTTTGATAGATATTTTACGTAAATTTACGAGGAGTACACGGTTTACGAGGCATTTATGCATTTAGATGAATACCCTGAATGGTTTTAACTTTAAGTGGAAAAAAATATAAGGAACAACAACAATGCATATTTATTATTGTACATAAATACGTATGCCCGCAATTAACCGTGGAAAATTAAAGGTAATATTTCTTTTCGACAACACACGACTCGCTTACGTTTTTTTTGGGGGGGAAATCAATTAAGTGAGGGTCAATTAAGCGCGGACTACTGTAGTACAAACGACTAAACTGCTGACAATCGCTTGGCACGAGCACAACGCCACGCTAATACACATATGTACATACCCTTGTGTTCAACAAATTAAGCCAGCAAGAGTTTGACCTTTTTTTTGGCAATTTTTTGTTTTTTTTTATTTAATGCAGAGCTGTTAAATTTCCATTACGATTAGTAATCATTAATTTTTTAGCATTTTTCACATTTAATGGTTATTTTAATTTTCTTACATAACCCGCCAATTAATAAATAAAAATGATCAAAAATAATCATGAATAATTGCCACTAAAAAATTAATCAAATTAGAAATAATCAAATAATATTTTTAATATTTTTAATATTTTTTAACTAACTATAAACTATTTGATTATTTTTAATTTTTTGATAATTTTTAATTTTTTGATTGTTTTTAATTATTTTATTGTTTTTAGTTATTTGATTATTTCTAATTATATGATTATTTTTAATTATTTTTCCAAGTAGATGAAGCTATGTTTGGCAGGCAAATTTTCATAAGTTAGTAACTTAGTATTAAATAACTGAAACCAAATTCACTGTACGAGTAAATACTCTCTACTGTAGTTTACAAATAAGGAATGATTTCTTACAGACATTGTCAACTGTCTTCGCTATTCATTAATACTTTCAGAAAGAATTTTGTAGAGGAAAATTGGAGAAGATCTTACAGATAGACATGATGATGATTCTGAAAATTAACTTTGTTTTTTTTTCTTAGTTTTTTTTTCGTTGCCACTCAAGCACATTTTTTCCGTTTAATTCGAAAAAACTTTTTATGCCGGATAATGAGCAACACCTTCAACCAAAAATTCTCACAAATCAAAGTAATTCTCAGCTTTTTGAAATTTGCGCTTTACCGTACAAAAATTCAATGGGCTACAAAAATGTATCCTTCAAAAAAATCTTATTCGACTATGTACATATGTATATCGACGAAAGTGTGGAATTTTCCTAAGCTTTACACCAAATTTGGAACTCTGCTGTATGTATAGTATGCGGTTTTGTTGTAGTATGGAAATTTTTATAAAAAATTAGCAAATAAAATAAAGCAAACAGTGCATTTTTTTATTATTTTATGTTTTTGTTATTATCCTTCTAAAAATCAAAAATAATCAAATAATTATATTAATCTTATAATCAAAAAAATCAAAAATATTTGAATATAATCAAATAATTATATTAATAATCTAATTAAAAAATTTAAAAAATAATTGAAAATAATTAAAAATAACAAAATAATCATGCAAAACTAATTAATTAATTAATTGTTTTTTTTAGAGCAATTAATTATAAAACATTAAAGAGGAGCAAATGTTACCCAAAAAAACGTGTTTTAATAAATAATCATTAAGATTATTAATCATTATTTAAGAGGCCTGATTTAATGTTTATTATTATTATTTTTTTTTATAAAGGTCTAGCACATATAAAAAAACACCATATAACTCCACATTTCAAACTTTGTGCAAAAAAATATAAAAATTCAACAAATTTTCACCGAAATTTCAAACTTTTTATTCAAAATTTTCAGAACAATTTAAGCTACGCAGTTTTATAGATCATTAAATTTTAGTAAGTAAAGTAAAGTGGAAATTTAAAGTGGCTTTAAATTCGCGTTGGTTTTCAACAATTTTTTTTTTGTTGACGATGCTAGGCATTTGCCTTTATTTAAAAATTGGGCTTAGTTAGTTGAGCACAACTGTACATATATGCATGCTGCTGGTGGTGCTTGTGGTGTGCGCATGGGAAATTGAACATACTCATACATACAAACATATGAACTGCTACTTAGCGAGCATACATTGGCCTTTTTAGCCGGCAATGCCTTGACTTAGTCAGTTGTCGCAGAAAGCTGCAACAAATCGGTTCGGCCGTGTAGCAAAAGAAGTTTGGTTTGGTTACTCATTTATTTTCAAATTTTTTCATTTCTTTTAGAACGCTGTTTAGAATTTTCGCCTGAGTCGAGTGTTTGGCGCGAAAGTTAATTGCCGAAAATTAAAAAGAAAATTTGCGCAGCTACTTTCAAATTTTGCTGCATAATCAGGCGCTGGTGAGTGAATTTGAAATGATGCGACAAAAAATTTATGTAAACAAATATCAATAATAAAAATACATAATACTTAAATATGTATAAAGCAAACGAACAGCAAAATAGGCAATGCAACAAAAACGTCATCAATTAACATACATACACAGGCATATATACGTACATATATATTCATAAAAAAAAAATTAAGCCGTCAAAGCCGGTATCGGCGTTTCTTGGTTAACAGTGCAATGCATTTCGCGCAAACAATTCGTACTTTCATTGAAGCTGCCTGTCTATACGCTCTGCGCATTTATTTGCCAATTGGAATTGGCGATTGAAGTGAATGCAGTGACGGTATTACATCACAGAGCAATTTGTGGTCGTAAAGGAAAATTGAGTGCCTTATATAATCGCATTGTTTTCTTCTTTCTTTTTTATGATAAAAGTGTATACAAGTGTTGTGACTCGCAAAAATTTAATGCAAATGAAAATTTTATCTGCGCATAATTTGGTATTTTATTTATTCAAAAGCAACACCTTTCTCTTTTAGCGAAATGGCGTTGCCAACATTTGGCCACCTGTTGTTGCTGCTGCTGCTGCTTGGGTTCTGTTGCACTTTGGTGCAAGCCAGCTACCCACTTAAGATACTCGGCCTATTTCCTCATCCCGGCATTAGTCATTTTCACTTCTTTCATCCAATTATGCGTGGCCTAGCTGAAAAGGGTCATGATGTCACAGTGATAAGTCATTTTCCGGATAAAAGTCCACCGGCGCGCTATCGAGATCTGCCACTGACGAATCATGAAACTTTGTCGAATAGTGTGGATTTGAAGGTAGGTAAAATAGTTTGTAAGTTGTATAAAAAAGAGCTACTAGAATATGTTAATTAATCACTGAGGTGCTGGCAAGAATGTAGCCAGGAAAAGGTGAACAGAGTCATTCAGTTCCAGCTAGTCTTAGACATATATACGTACATAGCTGAGTGTACTCGATTTTCACTGCGGACATAAAAACTCCAAAGTCAGAGAAATTTCTTAATCCAATTGCCATTGCGCGTCGATAAGTAATGGTTAACTTCGAAGAGTACGCCAGGGAAAGGAAAAACTTAACATAAAAACTGTATGCGTTCTGTGTTGTCATAAAACGTTAGGAAGGATGAAGAGATATTATTAAGAAAACGTCTAATGCGTCAAAGTATGTAGGTAAGATTAAGGAGCTTGCTTCTCTCATTGACACATAGCGATACACTTAGATCAACTTAGACCACAGTGATGCTACTTTAGTGAGCTCTAAAGTTGCTTCCTTCAAATTTCCCATGTTTCCAAAAAAAACTGTCTTCCAGAAACGGTGAGAATTTCGAATGCCTAAAGATCCCAAGTCAGCAAGAGACTGAAATAATTGTTTATAAAAGATTTCTAGTCGTGTTTTTTTGCTAGGACGTGGAATCAACAGAGATTCCGCACTCTGCACCCCCTACTCGTTGCTGTTGTTATAGCAGCACAAGATAACCCAGAGCTTTGGGGATTGTTGCTGGTGTGGCAGTACTTGGCTGGATATAAATCTTGGTCGTTCAAGATACTAGACTCGACTTTCATAGAAACTAACTTCTCCTCATCGCACCACTATCCACACTATCCACCTTCTACTCTATGTTGTTATACTTATAACCACATGACGTAGGAAAAACCCCCTTCTCGCGACAAAAACGTTGGTGTATCACACTACTATAAATGCCGAAGATATGAAGAAAAATGTAATTGGACGACTACTAGGATTGTCAAAAAAAAAAAAATTGTTTTAAATGAGTTTCAAATACACTTCATATGAGTACGGCGAACTTTTTTTCTCGATCCGGTCTAGTGTGGCATTTTATTAAAAAAATTAAGTGACTTTATAAGGTTCGACTTTGAATAAAAAAATAATAAGTTTCCTTTGAAAAATTTTATATTTTTATTAAGCTCCTATTAAAAGGGCATCTTAAACTACGACTATGGCTAATTAGTCGTTAAAATATTATTTGGGAACACAATGAAATTTGTTTTAAAGGTAGAATGGGCTATCTGGAGATAAGTTATTTTAATAAAATGCTCCAGATATCGACGGCACTTTGGCAAAACCCGAAATCACTACTACTCGTATCTCGTAAAATTAATTCAAAATAGGCCTTAAAATAATCTGATTCATAATATTTTATTCTTAATTAATTAAAAGGTACTTAATCCTTAATATTCCGATCAAAAAGTTATTAATAATGATTTTTTGTTATTAATATAGAGGTTTTTCTTTTATTAGAGAATGTTGTTTGACAGTGTTTTGAGATACGAGGTTTTGTCAAAGTATCGTTGATGTGTAGGTCTGGGTGGTTCCGATTACGTAGACTCGTCTGTCAGAGGAACAACCTCCTTCTCGTCTAACCAACTACCGTCGCTCAGTCCTGCAGAACTGGAATTTACTGCTAAGACGAAAATCGTTAGGCAAAAACGTTTTTTATGCTCTTGAAATAATCGTCCTGGGAGATGAGTACAGATATTTTTCGTAAATAATTATTATGGGAAGACGAAAAAAATTTATCTTAAAACAAGGCGATGTTTTTGATTCTAAATTCAAGGATATTAATTATTTTGGGTCTCTAATTTTGGTGAACATTTTTTAAAACATTTCAAATATTTTTTGCGGTTCGTCTTGGGGGAGCCCTACAATTTTGTTTAACTAGTTTTTATTAGGTAAAATTTATTGAGAAGAACAAAAGAATTCTTCAAAATTGCTACTTTCTCTGCACTTTGAACTAACAAATTTAATATAAAAATATAAAAATTCGAGAATCGGGTTGAATCGGACTCTTCTAAATTTGTTTAGCTTTCATTAAAAAAATTTTGTCAAATCGGTTGAAAAATGAAGGCTCTGGGCGATTTTGAACAGTAAATTCCAGTTTCACTAATAGATTCACACTGATCACTGAAACATCAAGGACTTGGGCAAGATCCGGATTGTTACATTGCACATCTGTCTTTCGCTATCTCGGTAAAGATTGACCTAAATCGGTGTTTATATAAAAATAGTGTCGCACAGAGTTATTTAACAACATATTTCTTCCCATCATTGCAAGCCAGAGATATATGTGACCCGGCCTATGAAAAGGTGGCTTATGACTCAAAAAAGAAAGGACTTTCTAGTTTTCACCACGTGAAAGAGCGTCTCAAAAACTATCGAAACCATGTCATGTCATGTTTTGAGTCATAAGCCACCTTTTCATAGGC
>JAPVRG010229886.1:0-17928 GCA_029783565.1 Rhagoletis cerasi | reverse complement strand
CGTTGCTTTCTTTCTCCTTTTCCCTTCTTCTATGCTATATCTTCTTTCTTACTCCTGTGACATTTTCAGTTTTAAAAATTTTACTCTCCTAACTTGCGATACCCCCGCCTAAGAGGTTTACCGTAAAAAAATGTTTTTCAAATATGCACCGAGAAGAGGCGGAAGGATTTTACTCTCCTAACTTGCGATACCCCCGCCTAAGAGGTTTACCGTAAAAAAATGTTTTTCAAATATGCACCGAGAAGAGGCGGAAGGATTTATTTATACATTTGCCGCTCTATATGTTAACTTTGAAAACGTACAGCTGTACGAATATGAAGAGGAAAACACAATAAAAATTGCTTACAATTGAAGTGATGTATTATCTATAGAACAAATAAAAAATAGCATAGCAACTCAAAAATTTAAAATTTTAATTAATCCGTATCGGATTGGCCATTTCGTCCACTGTGCGGCGAGATGGCAGCTGCCGCCAGCACAAGTGGCATCAATTGAGCACCCATTGAGGCAAAACAGCTGGGTATTCGTCACAACGAGCACATGAAATACAAAGTTAAAAACAGCAGCTAAACAACATAGCCCAGCAGCAAATCAAACTGGTTCAGAACTCACGCCGAGCTGGTTTTAAAAGGGACCGCACTCGTTCTTCATCTAGCCCAAATCAATGATTTCAACTGTCTTTTGTGACATGGCAATATCCTACGAAGTGATAATTGCACTCCTCTGCAGAATTTTTGATTTCGTTCTGAACTGGCTTATTTTGGACAGATCTGTGGCAATAGGTTTTTTATGATAAAAATTTTTAAGATTCGATTTTTGGATATTTTTCCATTTTGTTTCTTTTACAGGTAACATTTTATTAACTGACTTCAAAAAAAGTAGGAGTTTATCAATTCGTCAGAATATTTTTTCTTTCTTTTTTTATGTATGTTACTGGATAACTTTGGACCACGTTAACCGTTTTCGGTGGTACCACAAGATTGGCCCCTTATTAATTTGATTTAGTTCCGATCATTGGACCATGAAGAAACTAACGCTGCTCCTTTACTTTTATATAAGTATTGAAGTCGGTTTTTTTTTGCTTAACAATAATTTGTTTATAACCGACTTCAAAAAAATGAGGAGATTACCAATTCGTCGGAATATTTTTTTTCTTTCTTGTTTTATGCATGTTACCGGATATCTGTGGACCCCTTTGAACCGTTTTCGATAGTTCTTTTTTTATTGGAAAGGTGGTACCGTTTAGTTCCGATCATTGGATCATGAAGAAATTAACGGTACTCCTAATTTTTTATATGAGAATTGAAGTCGGTCGTTTTTTTTGCTTAAAAATTACTAGTATCAGGTTTTAAATTGAAATTAGTACAATTTCATAAGTAAGTGAAATTTTTTTCTCCTGTTATAGGTACTAATATTTGAGAAAAAACTGCATTCCAACTTTTTTAATAAAACTACAAATTAAGGGGGTCGCCCTTTAAATCGCTCGGTCGTCAAGGGTTCACTTTTTTTTCAAAAATGTGAGAAATCATATGCCAATCATATTTTCTAAAATCATCTACTTATTTAGCCGTAATTAGATTTGGCCAGAAAAACAAGCATTGGGGCCACAGTGCAACGGTTGGACAACAGCTACGTCATATGAATGCGCCCAATGTTTAAAACGCGTTCAATTAACAGAAAGCATGTGATCAGGGTTAGAACTTTACTACGATCGTAGTAGATTTACTACGATTTTCGAGAAAATTTACAGCTACTCCGCATTTCCCCCGATCTACTGCGATTTGCTGAGCCCGAAAAAATTCAAGAAGTTAAGTTGTTCCTGTTTTAAAACTTACAGACGCATACTTTTAATAAAATCATGAGACGATGAATTCAGATAATTTTTAATGGGTGATATAAATAAGTTATTTAAAATAGAATTAACTGCATTTTCGTTTTACCTATATTGTATATACATATAAATATATTAAACGAGCGATGCATAAAAATATCTATGAAATTTCATTTTCTAATACGATTTTTCACGCCATTTGCTCCGAATTAGGCTTGCCGTAGTTCTAACCCTGCATGTGATCCATAAACAGTGTGGCCAGAAGTATCTTTTTAGTTCTATAACGTGTAATTTCAAATTATGACTCTTTTGTACAATTTTGAATACGACTTTATTTAACTTCTGCATTGGAAATAAAGTCGTATGGTTTTATTTCCAAAACAAAATGGAAATAAGACCATCAGGCAGGTTCTGCAATTCACTTCCTAGTGAATTCCAACCCCATTCAATTTGAATTCAAAGTGACTCTTGTTGAAATTCATTGGGAAGTGAATTGCAGAACCTGCCTGCATATGGCATTACTGCGTATAATGTTAATGCACCCCACCGAGTAATGTGCTATTTTGATGATGGCGGGTACAGAGGGCAGTCGCGGCTCACAGTGGACGAAATAGCCAATCTGGCAAGGAATAATTAATAACTTGAGAATGAAATTAGCAATCCCTGCGATGTTTCTTTACATATAGTTTATAAATTAATGCAAACTTTGGTTAAATAAGAAAAAAATTTATATTTTTAACCGACTTCCAAAAAAAGGAGGAGGTTATCAATTAGTCGTAATATTTTTTTTTTATGTACACATGTTAACGGATAACTTTGGAGCACGCGAACCGTTTTTGATAATCGTTTTTTTATCGGAAAGGTGGTGCCTCAGGGGTGTTCCTACACTAATTTGGTTTAGTTCGGATCGTTGTATCAAGAAAAAATTAACTGTTCTACTAAATTTTTATTTGAGAATTGAATTCGGTTTTAGTTTTTACTTAAACATTACTTGTTTTGAATTTTTTTTAAATACCGGAAAATATTTGTTTTTTTTTTTAGCTGGGAACATTGATATCTGTACATACACGATATTAAAGAAAAACTTATTTCGAATCGGAAGTACAAGAAGGAGAGTTGTGATGCAGATCATTTCCAACCGAAAGTAATAGTTTCAACTCATCATCCAGTTTGATATTATTTTTTGCAAATTTTTACGTTGGTTTGGATTTCGATGAAACCAATGGGTCTGAAGAAACCAGAAATGAGTTCAAAAGATCTTTCATCGTTCAGCTTGGAATTTTTTCGTGTGTGATGCTGCCTCAAGCGCCTCCTCTGATATCATCATAGGTACATAGAATACAGCAATACAATTTCGATTATATCTGCTCCATAAATTAAAATTTTATAGACAGATAATACTTCATACAGAGCTACGGATATGCTTATCCGTAGTCCACAAAATTACGTTGCACCTTCTTATTAAGTTGACATCCACGCTAGTTGCTTCGGAAGTCACTGTGGAATTTTGGAAAGACTTTCTGGCTGTGTTTCCGCTGTTGGTGTTTCCTGAGCTCACCATTGGTGTGTCTACAAGACGTCCATATGCTTCTTTAATCCATTTTGGATGTATGGGTGAGTTCCATATTTGTGTCTTTGCACTGATGCGATACCGATACCAAATTTATACAATGCCAATAATGCAACCCTGCCGCTTTGTTTCTATTTTGCTTTGTATTGCTTTAGACATTGTGTGACAATTGTTTGCAAAGTAGCCAACACAGCTATGATGGCATATTTTACTTACCCTTCCTCGGCCATTATGAAATATTTGGGCATCACAAAAATTATACATAGATGCGGGCTATGCTTAATGTATGCGCATCTAAAACGCATAAAAATTTATCGGAACTCGATACTTTGCATATCGTAACCAGTTTGCTGTTTAGGAACTCTGTACTTCGTACTAATGTAAAGCAACATGCAACTTGAATCTCAGCCTAAATCTTTTTGCTCAACAATTTCTTTACCATTCCCCCGAACCTGCCACTTTTTTAATGGTAGCCTGTAGCCAATACGGATAATGCATTCAAGAAACCGGATCCATGCATGGAAGGTTAGTGCTAATATTCTATGCCTTATTTTCCATTTTACAGCCAATTCGCTCACAAAATTTCCTGATTGCTTTTGAATTTAAGCGATCTCATAATTTTGATATTTACCTTCACCAACCATTTCATTAATAACATAGTTTTCAACTGCCGGAAACTTTAGTGGTACATCTTCGTTGTCCCAAATTTAAAAAAGGGTGCGTTTTGAGAATGACACTGACATGAAAAAGTGGCAGCCAGTTTTACCTTTTGACTTTCATAATAGACCAAATTAACGAAATAAGCAATCGCTAGCACGAATCCCATCGAATCCACATAGCCTTTACTCTATTGAAGATCGGCGAACACAAGAAACTACACATTATCTGGAAGGTTGATTTCAATGACGATTCACCACTAACACGTTTGTGCATAATCCACAGAAACAATTTATTAAACAAATACATAGCTGCAACTTTCAATAAAATAATATCAGTAAAAATTAAAAAATTAAAATATTTTCTAATATGCACTTGATACCGAGAAAAGGCGGACGGATTTATTTATGCATTTGCCGCTCTATATGTTAACTTTGAAAACTTACAGCTGTACGAATGTGAAGAGGAAAACACAATAAAAATTGTTAAAAATTGAAGTGATGTATTATCTATCGAACAAATAAAAAATATCAGCCCAATTCAAAAATTTTAAATTTTAATTAATCCGTACCGGATTGGTCATTTCGTCCACTGTGCGGTGAGATGGCAGCTGCCGCCAGCACAAGTGGCATCAATTGAAAACCCATTGAGGCAAAACAGCTGGGTATTAGTCACAACGAGCACATGAAATACAAAGCTAACAACATAGCCCTGTACTAAATCAAACTGGTTCAGAACTCACGCCGAGCTGGTTTTAAAAGGGACCGCACTCGTTCTTCATCCATTCCAAATCAATGCTTTCAACTGTCTTTTGTGACATGGCGATATCCTACGAAGTGATAATTGCACTCCTCTGCAGAATTTTTGATTTCGTTCTGAACTGGCTTATTTTGGACAGATCTGTGGCAATAGGTTTTTTATGATAAAAATTTTTAAGATTCGATTTTTGGATATTTTTCCATTTTGTTTCTGTTACAGGTAACATTTTATTAACCGACTTCAAAAAAAGTAGGAGGCTATCAATTCGTCGGAAAATTTAATTTTTTTTTATGTATGTTACCCGGATAACTTTGGATCACGTTAACCGTTTTCGGTGGTACCACAATGATGGCCCCATACTAATTTGATTTATTTCAGATCATTGGACCATGAAGAAACTAACGGTACTCCTTAGTTTTTCAATAAAAATAAGAAAAGATTTCTTGAAAGGTTATTTTCCTGCGTTCCAAATGTACCTAAAATGGTGTGCTTATACCGAATATACTTTCAAGTTAAAGAAAGGTACGATTGTACAAACATTCCCATCACTGTAGCTAATGGAATCGCAAAAAGTGGGACTAGATTAAATACTAGTCCTTGTAACCAACACTAGTAACCAAAATGGTCCAAATATAAGGAGAAAAAATGGTTACATTAACATTGGCGGCCGCTGTGGTGTACTGGTAAGCAGCGAGCGCTTTCACTCCACAGACCTGGGTTCAAGCCCTGGTCAAAGCAACATCGCAAAAAAATGTAGAAAAAATGTTTTTTCTTATCAGCGGTCGCCCCTCGGCAGGCAATGGCAAACCTCCGTGGGTACTTCTGCCATGAAAAAGCTTCTGATAAAAAATACAATCGCCGTTCGGAGTCGGCGTTAAACTGTAGGTCCCTCCCCTTTGTGTGACAACATCAAGGCGCACGCCACAAATCGGAGGAGAAGCTCGGCCAAACACTAACATATGTGTAAGCGCCAATCTATTATTATTATTATTACTTCTATTTGACACGTAGATCATGGATCCACAGTCTTGCCCGTAAATTTCATTTGGCAACATTCCGCCATCTTGGATTTTAGTTTTTTTTGGGGTTTTTGCGATTTGCAAGATTATTTTGCCTTTTTCGTAAAAATGGTTAAGTACAAATTTTTAGAGAATTTAATTTCCCACATTTGCTATATAGAAGATTTTTACAAAAAAAACCCTTTTTATTGTAAATAATTAGCAAAAACTGCGAAAAAATTTGTGTGTTTTATAACACAATTTTTTTGTACGACGCGTAGATCACGACCGGGAACCCGATAAACATAGGGATGCGCCGTAAACTTATTTACACACCTCCGCCGAGGTCGAGTTTTTCGGTGCGTTTTTTAACGTGGTTTCCCTAATTCAATTCATTAAGTAATGATTTTGTTTCAAAATTAATTCAGGGTGGTGGGTTAGTTGTACGGCTGAAACAATTCGTATATTCGGATATACAAAAAATTTGGATAGAACTCCAAGCCCTAGTTATTTCTAGTTTTGGGGTTATATGTTTTGATATACGGTACGCGAAAAGATGCAAATTAACATCAAAACCCAAAACTCAAGCTTGTGCCAACTGTCGGATCCAGTTGGGAATTTAAACTATCCAGGAACCCACTAAAAAACATGGATCCGCTTAGAAAGAGCTCAGTGATATAAACACCCACAGAAGATTACCCGCGTTGTTAAACTGATCCGCCATTTGCATTCTTTAAATCTGATTTCAGATTTGTAATCAGATACCTTATGAACACTTGATTGTAAAGTTCTAAGCGAATCTAATCTAGCGAAGAAAGATGCATCAACCCCTTTCACCGGCCCAGAGCCCTTCTGTGGCGTGGGAAAAGGGGCACCTATCTGCCCTAGTTCGGTTAGAGGAAGAGGCTCAAAGAAATTGCACTTTTAGGAACATACAACCTAAAACGCTTCAAGGAATGTATGAGCTTATCAAAAAATAACTTAAGAATTGTAACAGGAATCCTGACAGGTCACTAAAGGCTGAACTATCACCTGACCAAACAGGGAATTTATTCGCATGAGCGATGCAGATTTTCCAGGACAGATTGCGAGACTGCACAGCACATCTTAAAAGAATGTCCTGCACTGATGCACAAACGCAAAAGGCACCTGGGTGAACATTTGATAACCAAAGGCGAAGTGAAATCCGTAGATTTAGGTTCCATATTAAAGTTTCTTTCGAATACTGGACTAATAGACACACTATAAATCTATGAAGGGGGCACAATAGATTTTAAGGTCGCAGTGCTTTATCCGCAACAATAATAATAATAATAATAATAATAATAATAATCGATTAAAAATTTTTTCGCCATATTGGGTCCGCCATTTTGAATTTTTCCAACTTGACCTCAGATTCGTAATAAGCCGCCCCAAGAACCCCAGAGGAAAACTTTTCAAGCGAATCGGATCGACTTTATTATTTTGGCCGCCATATTGTATTCGCCGTTATGAATTTTTAAAATCATGCTCTAGGCTCGTAATCAGCAACCTCAAAAACATAAGAACCTGCTGTTTCTGTTTCTTTTTTAGTGTTGGGTTCTCCGGTGGCACAAAAGTTGTAGAGCAAAATCTAGTTTACGGTTAGTTTAGACGCCATATTTGAGAAGCCATGTTGAATTTTTGACAAGACCACTCTGTTTTTAATGGAGGGCATATATGTGATAATTTTAAGAGCTTAATCTTTGTAATCCGCCCTATAAAGCTTTGACCATCGTAGTGTACCGGTTGACGTTATATGGAAATGAATTTTACGCCGCTTACCTTATATCGCTATTACCTAGTTTATACGACACTAAATACGGTTTCATACAAACTCGTGTCAGTGTAGCACACTTAAATTGCAAGCGTATATACATACCGAAATAAGGGTGCCCGATGAATACAATCGGCTATTTATTTTCATTTTGAAAGCAGCATTCATAAGGAAGAATGCATAAAAAAAGAAACAACAGCTGTTTAAAAACGTTTTGACGTACATCTTGTTTATACGGACATTTAACACGGTTCAGAGGCGCTTAACTCGCATTTCTAATGCGAATTGCGGTGACACGCTAAAAAGTCCCGACACGTGTTAAGTGTGCGTTTATGCGTCCGTGTCAAAATGAAACGATTCAAGTTAACACGAATTAATGCGTCGTATAAACAAGGTATATGTTTGGCACGTTCCCGGCCGTGATCTGCGCGTCGTACAAAAAAAAATTACGTATAAAAGTTGCGGATAATGAAATTCTCTACAACTTTGGAATTTCAATATGCTATGTATTTGCAACAGAAATTGTAGAAAAATGGCGAAAACCGTGACAATGTAAAATTTTTTCGCAGTTTTTGCTAATTATTTACCATAAAAAGTGTTTTTTTGTAAAAATCTTCTATATAGCAAATGTGGGAAATTAAATTCTCTACAAATTTGTATTTAACCATTTTTTGCGAAAAAGGCAAAATAAGCTTGCAAATCGCAAAAAACCCAAAAAAACTAAAATCCAAGATGGCGGAATGTTGCCAAATGAAATTTAGGGGCAAGACTGTGGATCCATGATCTACGTGTCAAATAGGAGTAAACTGCATCAAAAAATAGCTGTTACAAATTTTTTTCATTTTTCCGAACAAATTTATCTAATTTTACTGGGCTAAATATTTTCTGAGCTATTTATTTATTTATTTATTTGTCAACTATTTGTTTTAACTTGTTTATTATGTTTTAACTGGTTTATTATCTGAAGAAACCTTAGAAAGTTCACACAAAAACTTTAGAAAATATCGGCTTTCTCATATTTAAAAAATTGGAAGAGTACTTACCAATAAATATTTAATGACCCATTTGCTATTATCGTCAGATCCATTAGTATCATCTCGAAGGAACTTAAAACAATGAAAAAAATCACAAAGGGCTTTCGATTTAAGTATTAAGCAATACATTGTTGAAAATGAAGAAACAAATAGCATGGAACTATTTGCACCAGTTATAAGTCCCTCCTCTGAGGATTTATGAATATCCAATCAATTTATATTTTCGTTTTACCTTTTTAGTTTTAGGAAAATTGTGTTGTATTCTGTAAACTGTTTTATTCATATTTTGTAATGTAATTGTACATGTCAACAATAATTATGCCTTATTTTACCTCAAAATTGGTAACCGGTTCGAAAAAAACCGATTTCATTTTTCATGTTAGCGTGATGTATTCCTTTTAGAATCCTCCTATTTTATGCGAGAAATAAAAAACCGATTTGAAAGCAAATGCGAGCCAATACACTTCTCAATTTCAAAGCGATTTAAAACTTAGCTTATGCATGCATACGTTTTGAATCACTGCGAACTGAGTCAAAGCGCTTTATGTGTAGGTATAAACAAGGAATATTACTTTACACAAGAGAAGAATCACTCATCAGTAACCAATAAATCCCTGATCAGTGCTCAAACTGGTGAATGCTCCCATTATTTGAAAGCAACAAAAACGTGGGGAAAAATATCGTGATTTGAAAAATTTCTTCGATCAAAATACTGAGCAATCGTTCGAAAACGAATTGGTTATTTTCAAGAATTACTGCATTCAGAAAAACCTAGAAAACCGTTATCCAGTAGAAAGTCCGAAAGTCGATATAGCTATTCGAAAGCTCGTTTGTACGCCTATATTGAAAAGTTGCGCTGAACGATAATTTTCTTGTATTGATGGCTATAGAAAATCAGATCAATGAACTAAATCTTCTGCAAATAATGCGACTAATCCGGGATGACTCCGGCTATATAGTCGGTTTAAAAAAAAAATTCGCAATTTGCGATTCGATCCGGGGATCTCAGGTTTGCTAAATTAATTTTCTTTCTGCATGCCATCGCCGCATATGTAATTTCGTTTATTAAGTGCGTACATATCATTAAATCGTTAATTGTACCCGAGATTAGTTGCGATTATTAATACCTAATCGCACCCCATTGAGACTAATCCCAGAATACTGTTTTTTAAAGATTAGTGGCACCATTCTTCGCAGGGTCCATATCGACGATGTACGCATAGATATGTACAATAATTTTTAAATATGTATGTATATAGGTATGTACATTCAACAAAATGTCTAAAACGATTGTTAGACACATATTATTTTTATCTTTCAAACCAAACATTATTAAGTAAAAACCATTAAAGAAGTCTAAGTTCGGGGAAACTGAACATTAAATACCCGGCGCACGTATTAAACATCATTTTTTCACGATTCTGAAACCTACCGTTACGTAATAAACACCCCTGTGTTTTCCTTTTTCAAACATTATCGATAATATGCTCAGTTAGACTTAAAGAAATAATTTAGCTGTGTTTGGTAGAAATCGATAAAGCGGTTACCGATATAAACTTAAATAGTCATAAATGGGCGGAGAGTGTTGTGAATACCAACTTTGAGTACATTACCGTTTCTAAATTTCGAAATATCGGTTTTCATATTTCTGAAATTTACCGTTATATGAAAAGTGGGCGTACTTTTAGCCCGATTTCAAACAGCTTTCTTTTTGGTGTCAACGACATTAATTTTACTGAGTGGGCTGTGCCATGCCCATTTTCTAAAAATTTGTTTTAATCGTACTTCTTGCTAAGGAATTATTGCAAACATAAATTTTGAGTAAATTAGCTTCAGTAGTTACCGATTTATCACAGATTTCGCATTTCTGTAAATTACCGTTACATGGGAGGTGGGCGTGGTTATTGTCCGATTTCAAAACCTTTCAACATTTTTCTATGTTGGACCAAGGCCAACCCTTGTGTCAAGTTAGGTAGAAATTGGTAAAGCGGTTACCGAGATATACATATAAATCCGTAAGTGGGCGTGGCTACGCCCCTTTTTCCAAAATCTATAATATTCTTATTGCTCGTTAATATATCATTGTACATATCAATTTTGAGTCAATAAGCTTCAGTAGTTACTAAAATATCGCAGTTTTTGTATTTCTGAAAATTACCGTTATATGGGAGGTGGGCGTGGTCATTGTCCGATTTCGACCATTTTCAATACCATCCGTCCTTATCCCAATAGAAGTACTCGTACCAAGTTTCGGTGAGATATCTCAATTTTTACTTGAGTTATAGTGCGAACGGACGGACGGACGGACGGACGGACAGACAGACATGGCTTAATCGATTTCTCTTTGCACTCTGAGCATTTTGGTATACATACATATGTTTATATCGGTATCGATTCCCTTAGGCTGTTACAAGCAACCGTTATGTGAACAAAGTTATAATACCCTTTTGCACAAGTGCGCTCGGTTATAAAAATATAAAGTATGAAAATATGCTTTTAATGATGAAACCCCATAAATGGCGAACGATTTTCCTAATGCCTCGTGGCGAGAGTTTTTTAAATCCGCCATTGCGTACCTAACAGTTTAAACATTTTCATCAGTACAACTCAACTGCAGCTGTCATGCCACACTCGAATCTCTCAACCCTCTGTAATTCCCAATTGCCAGCGACCAAGGTGCTTTTTAAGCAATTTATGAATGCAGGTGTTACTTTTCCAATCAGCAATGGGAATAAAAACAACAAGAGACGCAATATACTTAGCAAAGTTGAAGAATGTATAGCGAATATAACCAGGAAATCAGCGGAAAATGTTTTTCTCACAGTTTCTCATTACCCATTCGCCACTCACCACCTAACCGTCCCACTCCCTTCAGCAATCTGTCTGTCAGCGCAACAGCTGTTACTGGCTGGTACTCGAATGTAGTAGCACCAGAATGCGTTACCATGCAAAAAATGCGACCAATCCGGGATGACTCCGAGATCAATCTCAAAGGAACATGCGACTGATACCATTATTGATCTCTTTATGAGAGGACTAATTGTTCCCCTTTATACCCGAACGGATATGAAAAGCAACTAGTCGCTTTTTAAAAATAAAAATAAAGCTAAAAATTTTCGACAGCTTAGATTCGAACCGGGATTTCAGGTTTACTAAGCGGATGCTCTGTCTACATGCCATTGACAAATTGCGCTCATATCATTAAATCATCAATTGTACCCTTTAGAGATGAGTCGGGACTAGCCTGGGAGTACTCTCTTTAGAGATTAGTCGCGTAATTTTTTTGCAGGGTAATCTACACATAAATACACATTTAACTCTACTGCAAAGAGAGAGTATATGTGTGCACTTAGACATGGCCTCTGCCTATGCTGACAACACTTGGTTCGGTGCTTCACATTGGCGACTGTTGTTGGCAGCAGCTGGTGCAATTGACGTAATTGTAGCCGTTCTGATGCTGTTTGTGTGCATTACTGATTTTTTAGCAATCATGTCTGATAGCGATTGTTGCTCTGCATCCATTGATTGAATGCTGATTCCATCGCAAGCATCGTTTATTGTAATCAGTCAACAACAGTTTGGCTGTGAAAGCAGGCAGCGAACAGCTGCTGCCGGCACATGCAAATTTTTACATATATTAATATGCAGGAAAACATCAGGTTATCCGGCTACTGAAACGTTCTTCCCTTGGCCGACTGCTAACAACGTTTGTTTCTAGAACACTGGTCAGAGAGTTTTTGTAAATACTTTCTTGTGCAAACATAATTTGTAAACCATGGGCTCATTCCCTTTCTCAATCCAAGCTTGAGTGAACGAATGCTTGCTGAGAATTTCTGGTGAATTCCCATACTATGATTAGTTTGCGAAGCGATATGTCTATTAGTGCAGAGAATTTCTGTCCTTAGTTGTTTCTTAAGCGGCCGTCAGAATGAATCCGTTGCGTCCGTGGCGCCCACCATTGAAACTGAGAGTTTAGTAAATTGTGTGATTTTGTATAGCGAACGCCAGATAGGCATGAGTTGCCATATCGGACAAAAGTCACTCTCTTCTTCTTCTTTTGATTGGCGCTTTAACCGCCTCAGCAATTTTGTCCGAGTCCAAAAAACATGCCATTCGTTTCTCTTCTGTGCCAACTGACGCCACTTGGAAATATCAAAGAAAGCCAAGTCCTTCTTCAACGGGTATTTCCAGAGAATGCCTCCGTCTTCCTCTGTTACCAGCATTGCGACCCGCGATGAATAGTTCCAGAGCAAGAGCCTTTCTGTCCATTCGTACGATATGGCCAAGCAATCGAAGCCGCTGTATTTTAATCCGCTGCACTATGTCTACATCGTTGTAAATTTCATACTGCTCATCTTTCCGTCGCCTATGGTATTCGCCTTCACCAACGTTCAAAGGCACGTAAATCATCCGAAGACCCTTTTTCTCGAAAACTCCAAGAGCAGCCTCATCCATGCGTCTGCGCCATATACCAGCACGGGCAGCAGCGGCTCTTGTACGACTAGAGAGGATTTAACTTCTCAATAGCCTACTCAGTCCAAAGAAGCGTCAGTTCGTTGACGATGGGCTTCAGTCTTTTACCCAATACGCTCGATACGACCTTGTAACATATGCTTAGAAGGCTGATCCCCTGGTAGTTTCGAGCCCCGGCGAGGTCGATAAGCCACAGTCCGAATTTTCCGGCGGTAGGGCCAAGGATTTTTTCCTTGCCCAACCTGGAATTGAAATCGCCAATCCCGATTTTAATATCGTGGCAGGTGGCGGGGGCAGCGGTCGTATATGTGCTATAAGCGCTCACAGAAGAGATTATTGGGCGCAGATGAGCGAGATGATGAAGAATCTCGCTTTGATATGGATTGTGGCTATATGATCGTCCACCGGTGTGAAAGAAAGTACTCGGCGATGGAGTCTCTCTCTCACCACAAATCCAACACCGAGTTTGGACTTCTTTACGTGGCAGCTGTAGTAGACATCGCCAGGCCCCACGCATTTTTTGCCTTGCCCCGTCAATCGCATATCTTGGATGGAGGTGATTTTAGCCTTTGTCTTCACTAGGACATCAACTAGCCGGGCAAAGGTACCTTCTCCGTTAAGGATCCGGACATTCCAGAAGCTTAAATCGAAGCCATATCCGAGGCTTCGCTGTTCTTTTGATTGGAAGTGGTGTTTACGCGGCGGGTTCCAAACCCAGCGCACAATCCTTTGCGGGGTGGGTTTTTTTTTCATTTCATTTCTTACGTTTATATAGCGCTTCGGTTTCTCCAAGACAGACGTTCACTTGCAGCATACTTTGGAAACTTCAGGGAGCGTGTAAACCGAATAGCAGGAGCGGCCCTGCCGAATCTCTCTCTCTCTCTTTCTGCCGTGACCCAAGGCTCCACTTGGATTGGTTACCGCATCTTGAACCATTGCTGCCGCCCCGTCGCTACACACGTTTATGTATTTCTTCCAATCAATTTTGTGTCTATTCATGTAACAGTCTAAGACTTTAAATATTTCTTCCCCAGTTGTATGGGTCTCTAAAGGCGTACAGAGCAGTAAATTTTCTTCAATAGACGTAGTGAAGATGTATCTCACGAATACAAGTAATATTGATAGACCAGCTACATCTGTACTTTCATCAAGTTGAATTGCAAACATTTCGGAAGCGTTTAATCGGCGTATGAGTTCATCTTCAATATGGTCAGATATTTTGGGAATCCTATCAGACACAGTGCTATTTGAACATTGAACTGGTGCAACTTTTTTTGCCGCGTCTTCTCCAAGAATGCAGCTAACTGTTTCCAACATGCATGGTTTCATTAAGTTCTCCGCAATTGTATGTGCTTTACCAGATCGAGCTATCCTGTAGCTGAGCAGAAACGATGCTTCAGTGGCGCTTTCATTATCAGTTTTTGCAAATTTATTAAAATTGGATACTGTGGCTTCATATGTCTCTTTGTGTCTTTGAAAAAACTTATGTATCTGTTGAATTATTTAACAGCCACAAATAAATAATTTCGCGGAACCCCTGGGACTTCTTCACGGAACCCTTGGGTTCCGCGGAACACACTTTAAGAAGCTCTGCCCTAGATACACATATATAATGGCTGACTTTCAAAACGTCAATTGCTTTGCATACGTACAAAGTATAATGTTCCATAACGCCGAACTACACAATATTGGCAATGTATACTTTTCCAAAACGTATCCGAAACGTTGTTGAAACGCATCGCTCGAGTAATCAGCGCATCACTAACAAAGTTGATGCTTCGTTTTGTTTTTGGTTGCGATTGGTGTTGTAAAAATTGAAAATTGTGAAAGGTAGGTGCCTCTGTTCAGTGTTATATCGAATTTTCACATAAATATGCTTCATGGGTTTAGGACCAGTGGGTAACTAGTCTTTGGGAACCAGTTGGTAAACAGTCTGGGCCTAGTCTGCGACCAGTAGGGAATCAGTTTAGGATTAGTCCGAACCTAGCTACCTTTGGACCAGTTGGGGACCAGTCTGGGACCAGTTGGGAAACAGTTTGGGACTAGTCCGAAACTAGTTACCTTCGGAGCAGTTGGGGACTCGTTGGTCGATTTGTACTCCGGTGGCCGTGTAGTAGTTATCGATACTTTTATGGTATCGCAACATCGCTAGTTGGCAATAGAACAGCTGATTATCAAGAAAAGAAACAATGTATCAGCACTGTTCCTTAACGTGAAAGTATGTAATGTATAAGGTTGCAATGTTTCGCAACTCTGCATACACAAACGGTTTAAATACCGCAGTAAAACAGTATCCAAACATTGTATTGGTTCGTTTTGGAAGTCAGCTAATCAAAAGTGGGCGGTGCCACGCCCATTTTCTAAAAATTTGTTATACTCGTACTTCTTGATAAGGAATTATTGAAAACATAAATTTTGAGTAAATTAGCTTCATTAGATGCCGATTTATCACAGATTTCGTATTTCTGTAAATTACCGTTGTATGGGAAGTGGGCGAGGTTATTGTCCGATTTCAAAAATTTTCAACCCGTTTCTATGTTGAACCAAGATTAACACTTCCGCCAAGTTTGGTAGAAATTGGTAAAGCGGTTACCAAAATATACATATAAATCCATTTTTCAAAAATTTATAATCTGCCTATTACCCGCTGATATATCATTGTAAATGTCAACTTTGAGTGAATAAGCTTCAGTAGTTACTTAAATATCGCAGTTTCTGTTTTTCTGCAAAATACCGTTATATAGGAGATAGGTGTGGTTATTATCCGATTTCGCCCATTTTCAATACCGTCCGTACTTATCCCAAGTGCGCTCGGGTATAAAAAGGGAAACATTAAAACCTCTTAATTTTTAAATGAATTATTGTAAAACGATATTTATTTAACTTTTACATAAGGAGTAAAAAAGAAAAAAATATTTGAATTTACTCACGTGGTTTCAATTATAAAGGCAGAAATTATATTACTATTTTAAGAGAAGACGAGAATAAGTGGAAATGTCGAACAAATGAATTTGTCTTCCTTCAACTTACATACATACATATGCATGTACATATATGTTTGTATTTTCAAACAAAAGTTCGTATGCTGCATGTACTTACCCTGCAGTAATTCGGACTCACCTTAGCCCTTCGAAATTCGTCGAAAAAGAAACCCGCCGATCAGCGATGTGGTTGGTGTCAATACGCAGGAAACTACGAACTATTTGAGTCCTTTGAAAGCAATGGCCCGTAGTTATAGACAAGTTAAAGGCAGGTGTATTTTAAGATAAACACTCTTTTAACTCTGTCATAGTCAATTTAAAGGACCTTTTATCTTTAACACGGCGTTTTAAGTTTAAAATGAGGTTGACGTGGTTTTAAAATCTCAAAACCCTACTCTTAGTGGATGTTTTGCTGTCAAAATTTGCAGCAAAATACAAAAGTGGTCTAAATTTGAAGAATATGCTCTCCAATGAAAGGATATTCCAAAATTTTACGATTTTGGATGATACAACCGCGACGAGAAAGAGGATAACATACAAGGAACGCCAAGATCCTTCTCAAATGGGAGAAATCCTTGATATTGACGAGCCCATTAATTACAGAGGACTTCCGATTTCAGCAAGCCTCCAGGTTCTAACAGCACTACGGTTTTTAGGAAGAAATGTTCACCAAAGTGACAGAGGTGAGTAAAATTAAGTGGAGTGGACAAAGTATTTCATGTTGGCTATTTTAGGCGACCTTCAGGGAATGTCTCAGTGTACCGTGAAAAAAATAATAAGAAATATTTGCAAACAAATTTCTCTCTTATCACCTCACTTTATAGTATATCCGGCTGGTAGCGAATTGATCGAGATGAAATCGAAATTTTACTGCATAACCCGATTTTTATGGGAGCAATAGATTGCATGCACGTTAAGACAAAGTGTCCTGTTAAGAATGTTGGACCCCAGATGGCAGGACATTATCTCAACTCATTATCTCGCTCAAAACACTCGGATTTGGAATGACTGCCAACTGAAATCCAAATCAGAATATACGAGAAACCAACATAATGGGGTGTTGCTTGTCACCAATTTTGTTAACCCACCTTCGAAATCCATCCACAACAAAGGAAGAGAGGCATTTATATATCTACATTTACATATCAATACACAACATTTATATACATACATACGTACATACATATAAACCAGTTAAATTTTCTCAGGAGTTTCTTGATCAACTTTAAAACCATTGGTCCAGCTACATCACTTGGCAAATTCTTATTATTGTGCAGCTTGACTGGGAAATTGAGGTTGGTGCTTTAATCATCTTGCCGTTCAGCCCGAAAAGACATATTGGCAGCCATTTTCATCCTCGTCCACATCTGCCTTAATTTGGGAAAATCTCTGCCAAATCCTGCGGCAATCATCGCTATCTTGACTTGCTTCCAATCTTTTTTCTTCTTCTTTATTATCATGAAAGCATCATTTTACAACATTTTTGTATTTACTTAGAGTTGCCAAATTCTTATCTTCATTATCTAAACGCTTTGTGGACGGCGACATGTATTTAATTATTAACTAGGGACACACCCAAAATTCGGCTCGATAGAGCTGTTCAAAGAAAAATAAATAAAAGCACATCATACGTCCCAAAGAAGTAGGTTCAATATACGTTTTGTTAATTTTTTAATCGATACAAAACATATACATGATACATTTGATAAACAGTTGGATTTTTATCTAATATTTTTTTGAAAAAAAAAAAAACTTCTTATTTGTTGTTTATTTTTGGTTGTGAAGCTAAGAAGAGCGATGCGGATAATTAATCACATTAATGTAAGTTCA